>VWPW01026079.1:156465-185199 GCA_013389825.1 Crypturellus undulatus
TCGCGCCGGGTGCCCGCCCGGTGCTGGGACTTGCCCTGCGGGGCTGGTGCCCTCGCGGCCCTCGGCGGGCGGCAGCGGCGGCTCCCGGCCCGCGCGCCCCTCCGCTCCCCTGTCCTGGGGCACCTCAGTTTCAGGACAGGCCTGGGACCGTTTTCTGCGCGGTGCCTGGGGCAGTGCCTACCTCTCACGTGAGATACGCAACACCAAGAAACGCTCTTTTGGGGAAAAGGGCTCTGTTTCACCACAGACAAAATGACTGAACATCAATGAGGAATTTTATCTTTATTTCCATGATGTTAGCACAATAAACTCACACGGTAGCATTGATCTGTACTTATTTAACAAAATACATTTATAGCAATTTACAAATTCTTTTCCATTTGAAAACATTGCATAACATTTTATTAAACACAATATTTTATATAGAGAATTCTCATTTAAAAACATAGTTTATTTTCGAGTATTTTCTTTTCTCAGTAAAGCACAGCCTAACAAAGAAATTCGTGCCTGTTAGCAAGTAAGAAAATTAGAACACTAAGAAGATGTCACCTGTCAATTTATTTGATTAATTTTAAATTAAGGTATCAGTGGAATGTAAACAAAGAGTAATTTTACAAAAAGGCTCCATATCAAATATACATGCAGAGGTCTGAGTTCCAATGTATATATTATTACATTTCTGTTCTCTAATGTAATATAATTTGATAAGCCATTATTAAAAACAGTAGCCTTTGGCACTTTGAGTAAAAAAAGAATATATCAATATTTATGTAAAGAACACAATTTCAATGATTACACAAGTGCTTTAAAATCTTTTGTTAAGAAATAGGAAAGCTTAGGAAAAATATCATACTGCACTTGAAATAGTGCAGCAAGTTTTAGAGTAATAAAATCAACACATATGCCAATATATATCTGACTAAAACCAAGGAATAAAGAACAAACACTCCCACCAGGAATCCTGCTGTTTCCAAAACAGCTAAATTGCCAGAGGGAACATTTTCTAATCTTTGCTTTATTGCCATTATTCTCCATTTCAATTTTCCATTATTTCCAGGTTCATCTACTTATGTTCCTTCCCCTGCACTTACCAACTAACAAACGATTGCATCTTACTTCCCTGCATTGATAGGCCAACAGTGGTTGTGTCTCACCCATTCTGTTAAAGCTAATCCTACCCGCTTTATCGCGTTCCTGAACTAGGCTCAATCTAGGTTTTTGTTCTTAACAACCCAAGTGTTTGTAATTCCTAGGAACGTTGTACAAAATTTAATATTAAATATCAAGGACTAAAGATTCATTTATTTAAAAAGCAAAAATAAATCCTGACTTGTAAATATTAGAGTCTGAGAACACAGTTTTAAAAATATTTTTTTTTCCCCCTAGTATCTTTGATTAATTTTCCCAGTTACTATGCCTTGAGATAACATGTTCAACAGACTGCAACCCTACTGGTGACTTCCTTGCACGTATTTTCCTGCAAAATATCCCCCGACGCACCTCAGATGTGTGACGAGGTTTCTGTACCAGCAGGAAAAGGGTGGTCACTTCTTTAAGATCCACCCCCCTTCCCCAGCAATGGGCTGGGCAGTGAGGGAAGCTCTGCTGCACAGGCCTGGCTGGTGGGACCCTGCTCAGCCCGGAGCATCTGTGTAACTGGGACGGTATATAAAGCTTTCCGTGAAAAGGGACTCAGTCCCTTCTTCTGTGCAGGACAGCAAGCACCGTCCTCCTGTTTCTGAGATTGCTTAGGACTGGGGTTGGGTTTGGTATTTTGGATTGTTTTTTCTCTCGCGTGCCTGTTGTGCTATTTGCCTTTTTAAGATGGGATGATTCTTCCTTCTACCTCCTGTTTGTGGGGAAGGACGGGTGTTTCCACCTCTTCCTCAGGGTTTGTGCAGTAAGGTTTGTCGGCAGGTCCTGGCTATGTATTAGGTGAGTGGTACCCTGAATCGGAAGAGGACTTAGAGCAAGTCACCCCACGAAAAAAGCCCAAGGACAGACCTGAGCTGCTACTGCGTATTCAGCGAGGGGATAGTGAAGCCATCCCCCCCATCCTGGGAGCCATCTGATGGCAGCTCTCCTTCAGGTAGAAGTGACCTAGGCGAGAATGAGGAAATGCACTGGACCTCCTTCGTGAGTTGAGTTATTTAAGCCCAATTAAACTGAGTTTGTCTTCCAGCATAATGAAGACATGTCATGGTTTTTCTTTTTAGAGATTTCTATGGCATCAGTTCCTGGCAATACAGATTTTAAGTGGTCAAATTCTTTCTTTATATTATTAGTTCAGTTTACTAAAATAATAATCAGTTTACTAAAATAATTCTCTCAGGTGCAGAGACCCTCCATATTTTTCAGTGGGGATAAAAAATATTATGCTTAAGGAGGGTCTTTTGGAGGACCTCTTTAGGGAGGTGGACAGCAGTGGTGGCACAGTGCAACACTCCTCAGGGATCCTGCAATACCAAGGCATTCCGTCTTTAAAGCGAAGCGTAAATTCCTCAAACGATGGTCCCTAGGGTGAAACTTGTGATTGTTCTTGTGGCGTGTAAGCAAGTGAGGTGAGTAAGCGCTGCTGAGTGTGAGCTCGAATATTAATTGTGGTGTCCTTGGAAAGTGGCAGTTTATTTTTATCTATGTGTGGCTCACCTTTCATGTTTGCGCATCTCACTGTTACTGGTGTCACGCATCAAAACTAACAGAAAAATGGAAGAGTTGCTGAAGGACAGAATGACAGATTTAAAAATGCAAAATCTGAATTACTTTTAGTGCTTTAAAAGACCCCTTTAAAAACAATATTTAAAACAGTTCTACAAGTTAGCCCACTAAGAAGCAGCCTCTTCATTAGTAGCACCTGTTCTTAAACAAAAGTTGAGCAGTAGCAGCAAAACTATTGAAAATAGATAGTTATTCCATTCTAATGGAATGTTACCCACACATTTTGTTGCAGTAGACATCTTAAAGGACTACACAAAACCTTTGCAATCTTTGAATGTGACAGATCCACTATAACAAAGCGGTAAATATTTCCTACTCTAAATGAATGCAGCCAGCATCATCATCATAGTATTAGCAATATTACTTTTAAAGTAACTGCACATCAATATGTCATATGTTTGTAGAGTCTAGTAAGTTTGCAAATTTTCAGAACATTTAAAGTTACTGTCAGCACCATCCTGTATTAAAGTTTTGGTGCAAACTCTGCAAAGGTGAATAATATAACACTGATACAGCCTTTGCTGTGAAAAAATCAGTTGATTTTGGACACAAATATAAATAAAGTAAAAAGTTGGCACATTCAGGAAATAAAGTGTCTATGTTCAAGACCAATGTTTTGATTGACATCATCATTCTCAGATAAGCCTTTTGAGTCTGAAGAAACAAGTTGCATGAAAACGTTTCACATTAGTTAGGTTCTGGCTTTGTGCTTTTCCCCCCACCACGTGATTAGCACAGGTTCCTGCACACTAACGTCATCAGTGTTAAACAGATGTTGGGCTGATGGTCAGTATCTTGGCACATCAAAGGTGAGTATCAGCTCAAAACAAAGAGAGCAGAACCTGTATCAAGACGTGTTTTACTCAGTGGTGGTGTGGACCAGCTGATATGTCTCCTCTCATTCTTTGTAAGCTCGGGTGGGGGATGTTCCTTTGTAGAAGATATTTCTGGTGTTCTCTGGACTGCTCCCTCGCTCGGGGATTAAAATGATGTTAGCTTTTCTCCGAAGTGTTGAGTCCCGGCTAGAAGAAATGGACAGAGTCTCTGAGCCAATCTCACTGCCCTCCACTGGCGTGACTCTTATCGTAGTGATCCCGTGGTGGTGATGCTCGCTGTTATCTATGTTGCTCCTTTTCCTGTCCCCTGAGCCATAACTGTCTTTCAAGGAGTCACAGCTCTCGGAGTCTCTGGTGAGATCATTTAGCTCATATGTCTGACGAAGGGTGATTTTTTCAGGGCCTTTCCATTTCCATGACCCACTTCCTTCACCTTCTGATGGCATCTGAATTACAGGTCTGTTATTTTCTGGGTGGGCCTCAACTCTGACAATGCTACTTGGCTCATGGTCTGTCAAGGTTTTATATCTAATGGCTCCTGTGCAAGTGACTGTGCTTCCCTCTGAACTCTTTGGACTGCCCTGAAGCACTCCTTGCTGCTTAGACATGGCTATTACTTGCATGATTCTTGGCTGACTGTTGCTTCTACATGCAACACTCTTCTCAGCAGCCTTCAGCCATTTAGCTCTAGCTGAATTACTTTTGGGAGACGTGTTCACATTTTCCTGAGTTTCTTCAGGAATATGGACTAACTGGGATGAGCCAGGACGTGACTGAATAGAAACCCTGGGCCCACCAGAGAGACCTGAGTTGTTGCAACCTGGTACACTACCAGGTTGAATTTTCAGGTATTGGTTACTTGGGCCATGATGATCCCCATTTACACCCACTCTGGAGGGCTCAGAGCTTGACCTCATTTCAATAGCGCGTGGTGGCGACTGGCCAGATTCAGTCTCTATTACTTGCAGCGACAACTTTCGACTTTCATTCTTGTTCTTCCACTGGGAGAGCAGTTGTTTGGAGCGGGCAGAATCCATTGACGCATGAATTGTTGCATTTCTTCTTGCTGGGTCTTCCAAGGATGGTGTGTTGACCCTTGGCAAAGTGTTGCTGAAAGTAACCATATTTTCCTTTCCCATTGGGCTTCGTGGCGTTATGATTTCTACATCAGCATTTGCTCTCTTGATGTTCGTCAGAGACCCTGCATCTCTGTGGTTCCTATTCAGCATGCTTTCAGAGCGGTGCGTGGCGATGCCGTCACTGCCGCTTCCGTTTTTACCAGGCAAGATTCTGTTGGCATCTTGGCTAAGGTCTGTGAAAGACCTGAGTGGTTCTCTGTGATAATTCTGGTGAATCATGTTCTCCTCACTTGGCAAGAAGTTCCCCACAGCATACAGGCCCTGATATTTGAACAGCAGTATCAACAACAATTATGGAAAAAGAAGCATTTTAATATATTTTAGCTATACTCTTTTGCCTTTAAATAAATACAGAGTGATAGCATTAGTCATTTTAACTGACAGGATATATTCACGTTCCTCACCCATGAATTCTTATTCAAAATTCTGTCCTCGTTCTGATGCAGCTAGGTATATACGAAGTGGTCTCAGTATTATAACTAGGGCACACAGTACATGGCAATTAATAATGAGGAAAATATTTAGCCTCCTTCTATGTTCCTTGCTTTATATAGCAACAGATACTGCTAAGTAAGAATGCTTTGTTACAAAAATAACAAAATTAAATGTTTTGCAGTATTCTGAGCCAGTTAAAGATGTTTTTCAGCTGCACTACTGTCTGCTCTGGTTTATTGAATCTTGTTCCAGCTTGAATTGTTCTCTGCTCTGTGATTCTGCCCTTTCCACTGTGCGATAACCATATAATACAATATCTACATGATAAAACAATTTATTGACTTTAAATCAATTGCTTTCCAAGCTGAATAGAACTGTAACGAGATTAAGTTATACTACACTTTCTTTTCCAGCAGACTCAGTGTAAGACAGTATCATTTTAACAGAACTGAGTGTGTATTTTATGACAGGCTGAAATGCTTGACTCAGTAACTGAGCTTACTCATTCCTTACACTCTTTTCAAGAGTTATTTGTAGTTGCACAGTGTTTTCCTTCCTCTTCCCTTCCTCTTATAGATAAGTAGCTTTCTGGACAGATTTACTGGCTACTGACAAAGTAAGTCTCCAGGACAATGTCTCTCTTTGATGTACGTCGTCATGCAACAGAGAAGCATGGAGAGGACCTAACAAAGAACATTCTTGTTTGTGGAATTCAAACATGGGAACAGTAACTCCATTTATGAGAATCTTCAACAGCTTAATCATTTGAAATAATATTCCCAACAGAGAGTGCGTTTCTGCTCACAGTGCAGGAACAGAAACTGACTTCTCATGGGGCTTCTACTTTCTGCCCTGGCTGCTGTTACTTCTACCCTACAATCTATCTGTATATAGATGAGATTATCGTGTCACAAAAATAATGTGACAGGCTATGATCTTATTTTAGTATTGTACAAAAATTCATCATTGACTTCTTGGAGGTCAAAGCTGAATGTACTGGCTGTTGAGACCCCTCTGTTCACCTGCCCACACTAGAGCCAAATGTGTCCGTGTGAGCTCCCGATTGCTCTGGGCACCTGGGCTGATGTTCTGCTGAACAGCGAGGGCAGCAACCGTGAGGTTGGAGACACTGACAGCAGCAACTGAAGGCAAATGCTGGATGAAATTCCTACCGGCAGATATGGAGTGACTTATCCTACCCTCCCTTCTGAGGTGCTGCATCTGCTGTGCATTGGAGTAACCTGTTTGGGACAGCCTATTTCCCCTCCATCATTTCCCAGGCAGCCTTTCACCAAGACCTCCAGAAAACTCAAGAGGCATAAAACTCCCTTTGATCTCCTGCCACTTCAGCAGTTTCTTCAGTTGAGATGCTGTATATTTATTTTGACCATTTTTGAGATTATAAAGCTAATGCTGGCAATATAAATTCAGACTGGCAGCAAATACTGATTAATCCAATAATTTTCTTGTAGAGTAGAAAAGTGTGAAGTAAAAATGCTCAGTATCTCTATTTAATGAAGCATATCATGTTAGAGCTGTTTCTGCATACAATGCGGGAACATTATACATCGCTGTGTGCAGTGTTACAGCACTTCAATTTGAAACATGTATTAGCATTTTCCTGTTTATTTTTATAAATGACTTTTCCTAACAGTCATCTTAAATATCTTAAATTTTTGTATGCGATCACAACAAAAGATGTTGTTTGAGTTTTATTCTGTTCTTACTATATACGTAGAATTTCTAAAAATTACTCCATCCATATTTACCAAATAGAGAGCAATTCCTCCTCCTATGAGAAAGCCACAGTAAACATCAACTGGATGGTTCTTATACTGGGTGATACGAGTGAGACCACATAAAATTCCACAGATGATAAAAGCAAAGACCAGAAGTGGTTTCAGAAGTTTGGAGGAGTCTGTCAATGTAGCATTGAAGTACATCTTAAAAAAACAGAAAAAGTGGTTGAAGAAGATATGACTTTTCTTGCATTAAATATTTTTGATACATAGATCATTATTCTATGTTACTATTTCTCAGTCAATTTTACTAATGTGATTTTACAGCCCTGCTAAATCTTATTTACTGTAGAAAAATCAGAAATCACAAGAAACAGATTTCTGAAAGCTCAGGCATTGTCAGTTACTTATTGAGGTCAATTAGGATATAGATAGGGCAATTATGCCCAAATGCTGTTCACAGTCAGAGCTTAAATGTTCTGTAAATATGTCTAAAGAGTCACCACTTCTGAAATAGCGAAGGCAGATGTCATGCCAGATGAAAACAGTATCCTGTTCTAGCAAAAGCCACCACCAGATGCTTTAGAGAACCATTTCTCAGCTGGGGGGCACGAGAAGTAAGTGAAGATGGTTCATCGGCATCATTCCAGCTTTTGGGCTTCCCTGAGCAGAATAAATATACTCTGGCAAACTGCCAGTACACACACAATTCCATTACTGAAATGTTATTTACTGGTTGTTGTTGTTGTTGTTGTTTGAGTTTTATTGTGAAATTCCCTTTTCTTTTTCCTTCGGAAAAGGAGCTACTCATAAAAGCATGGGACACTGAACTGCAGAAATGTCACTGTTCAGAGACTGGAATTAAGCTGTGATCCCTGCAGCATGTCCTGCCATTCCCTGCTAGTTGCTGCTGTTTGCTATTCACTTGCTCTGCAGTAGC
The DNA here is from genome assembly GCA_013389825.1 of Crypturellus undulatus. Lineage (NCBI taxonomy): Eukaryota > Metazoa > Chordata > Aves > Tinamiformes > Tinamidae > Crypturellus > Crypturellus undulatus. The sequence goes on from VWPW01026079.1 coordinate 164,273, forward strand.
ACCTTGGAGGCCTTTGGAAGCAGTTGTGCCATTTCATCCATGTTGTAATTCTATGGAAGCCAAATGAAACTAGATCGCAGATGTTCGCTTCTTAAAGTTTAAAACAGTGAGTCAAGTGAAGACAGCAATAAAGAAAATGTTAATTTGAATGATAAACTAAAATATCATGCTATGAATCAGGTAAGCAGTATATCCTGTGAGAATAACATGAAGCATTAAATATACTTTAGTATTACATTCCACTACCACACATACTGTTGCTTCTTAACAAAGTGTGTGAACCAGTCATATCCTTACTATGTTCTTAGTAGGCCTGCTTTTATTTCAGCTGTTAGTAATTTCAATTTTACTGTCAAACCAACAGGATAAGAACTTGGATCCTTAGTGCATTAGATAACACAATATACAACAGATGACATTCTGCCTTTTTTCTTGTATAAATGAAAATGAACAAAGTTGATTACTCACCGAAATGTACACAGCTGCAAAGGCTGCCAGGGTGGCATGTTGAGAAGGGAATGACTTTCTGCCAAGGAAGGACACTCAAATTATGCTTCTCAGTTCAAAAACACTGTACTAGTATTCAGTTGGAAAAAAACACTGGGTGGTACAGTCATTTTCAGCTTATACATCCTAAGTAAAATATGATCCTAAACACTTCCTTTCTAAATTTTTTCTATAGCCTGGAGAAAGGACTAAAGTTAATGCTTTTTTGATTAAATATTCAACATGAAAGTCTTTTTGTGAAATAAGGAGAGTGTGAATGAACTAAAGACCAGATGATTGATTTTAAGAGAGAAATATCTTTAAATAAATTTCTGTAATCAATTTTTTCAGTAAATATCTAGTTATGCAACTTCTTTAATGCAGGAAGCTGGATCTTATGATTGTTCTCACTGACTTCACTGGGGCTCTTTTCAGTAGAAGGACTCATCAGCTACATAAATGCTTTGATAATCAGGCCCTAACTTTAGCAATGAAGTAATATGAAAAAAGAAAGTACCTCTATGAAGACTGGTGATAAGGTAAATAAAGATCTTTTTTCCCATGGCACAAGTAGGTCTACAGATCCCTTATAATTCGAAGGCTTAAGATCTATAGCACCCCTTTGTCCCTTGATATGTCTCCCACTGGCAACATGGGAATAGCGTGTGCCCTGCTTTTTACTGTAGCAGTAAGGATATGACAGGACACTGTTGAGAGGCATCCTTATTTGCTATGTTTTTATGTTACTTTTCTCTAACTTTCTAACCTGGCAGGTATGAATGAAGTGCAAGCACTTGGAGAGTACATATTAAAAGCTATGAAGCCCCTTCCTGAGTGGAGATCAAGAGGGCAAATGAAAATATGTCAAATCTCAGTGAGACAACAAGCAAAATCAAGGTATCTTTGCAAAATTGTTGAGGGTTTTCTGCTCCCACTCAAGGGCTGGGGAGTTAACTGGTTGAAGAGTCATTTAGTTTCTCAGATGGATTTTGGTGCCCTAACTGGGTTTCATGTTTCTACAGTCATTCTGCTAGGAGCACCTAGTTAATTATTTTAAATAATAGCAGGGACTGAAATACAGGCCTTTGCCCTCAGTCAAAGACATATTCTTTTTTCCCGCAAAGCAGCAGCATCTGCTGCTCTAATTTTTTTCCCCATCCATTTTAGTTTGTTCTAAATAATTCACTGGCAATTAAATGTGTGCAAGTAGTTCAGTGTGAATGCTATGCTGCTGACCTCAATTTGAGCCCATGGCTCCAGCAGGTCCTTGACTCTTTCCAAGCTGAAATCAGCATGATGCCTTTTCATTACTAAAGGTGGATTTCTAAATCTTCTCAGTTTTTATATCTGAACAAACCTTTCACAATGGAATCCAGAGAACAAGGTCAGGGTTGAGGACAGGGGACAAGAAGCTAAAGACATGAAATAACTGTAAATGTTTATAATGGCTAATCAGCTCCTCTCCCCTGTGCAGGTTTTAGTGTAAGCATAAATCTACTTACAGTTTCTGTGGAGCTAATGTGGAGATTGGATTCTATGAATTTTAGTACCATTCAGAATTTTACCTTAATTTGACAGCACTTCTGTGGTATATAAAGTATGTCACTATGCAACACAATTTTCTATTTATTCTGCTTTCTATTTATATATTTTCAGGACAAGTACACCATGTTACAGAGTAAAAATAATTTGTGTGCTCTGAAATGGTGAAACTGCTTTTGTTCTTCTCTGATTGTTACCTATTAATATAAAATGAAAATAATTAGACCTAAAATATATATAGCTTTTTTGTATGGCTGTATATTCAGAACAGAGGTCTCAGAGAAAACATATCCTGAGTTCAGATGTCAGTATATCACTTTGCTTATGCTTGAAGATGGGTGGAGAGGGAAGACAAATGGGAGTCATACAGAACATCAGAAATGACACAAGATATAGAATTACTGGGCATCTCCATATAAATGGTGAAAAGGCTTTTTGAAGACAAACAGAGAAAAGATGGACAAAGCAAACCACTGGATATTCAGGGATGTCGCAGAGAGTTAATCCATGCAGTTAGCTGGATGCTTATGTATGCTTCTTTCTATTTTTCTTAGGGGAATCTAGAGGCAAATTTCTGGAGTTGGAGTTTCCAGGAGGTACGAATCAAAAATGAAGACTGTTCTAACAACTCCCTTACAAGCTGAAATTGCTGCTGTAACAGACGATTGAGGGGAGAATTGAAGCACTAACAGTGCTGACTACTGTGCTGTAAGTAGACAGACATTAGGAAGCAATACTTTATTAGAGCAAAGATGCAATAAAATTTAATTAAGGTGAAACTGAGGGTGGTGCCAGAATATTATAAATGACCAAATGGATCCTCTGTGATGGAAATGATTTAGAGAAATCAATTTAAGGTAATCTTCGTAAGGACGTAGGAACATACAAAAATGACTGCTTAGCCTTTATCTGTTATAGCTAATTTAACTGTTTTTTGGGGAAGTAATAATATTTAAACTTAGGAGTGATATAGCTACAGACACATATGAGAGCTTACAATGAATGAATTGGGATGTAATAATGCATACAGAATAAGGAGGAGTGCAGAGCTTTAGTGAAGACATGACAGAAATGACACAGCTTCACATCTGCTAATTAGTACACAGAGAAATTATGTAGCTTAGAGACAGAAATTGTGAACATTTGAAACATTCTATAATTTTGCTATCTTTGGGGGCAGCTGGAAATTAAGTAAGCACTACATAGGAGAAAAAAGAAGAAAAAAAAAAGACTGCAAAACATTCAGAGGGCTGCAATATAAATGACTAATAGACAAGACAGGTTACCTTGTGTGAAAAAGATGAGGAAGACTGATGCTGTATTCAGTGGAGAGAAGAGCTCCGTGGGGAGTTATGTATATTTAGGACACAGTAATAAGGTCCTTGAACTAGGGACTAGCAGCTGTACGTGTATATATATTTATATGTACAACTTCATTAACTTAACTCTCTAGATTCCATGTTTAAATCTATGACCTCTCAACATTAATTGAGAATTATCACCATTTTATCACATCTAAGTTGTTTAAAACATGGTATGTAATCTAGGTTATATTGCAACTTAAACGATATGCAATCTCCAAAATCTGTTATTACACAAAATATTGATTTCTCAGATGCTGTCTAGGTAGGGAAGCTAAAGACTCAATGACCAGAGAGGATGAACCACAAGCTAGGAATCCTGTGAAGCCAGAGGCATGTATTTGGGACACATGTTTGCAGTGCTATGGTCTTTTTCTCTGATGAATGAATTTTCTCAATAGCTGTGAGTATAAAAATCTAGTGAAGCACAGAAATGGAGACCAAAAAAGCCAAACAAAACCCCAAACCAAATGTGAATAACTAAGTCCAAAATGCCAGGACAGTAATGCACAGTATATAGAGGTCTCAGATATTAAGTTCGTAGGTAACTTTTTCCCCTACTTGATATGGGGAACTTATGCAGACCCTACTCAGAAAAGCATTAGAAACATTTATTATTATATAATTATACATATTTTATGCATACTGTACATGTAATGTACGTATATATTGCACAATGCATATTCACATTATACATTAATACTTGTACAGAAAAGTGTCTCTCCTCTGAAGGAGAGGCAATAACTAGCTACTTATGACTGGGCTTCCCAATCAGACAGAAAGGCCTCCAAAGCTCACTGATGGCCTAAAATCCTTATGTAGAAATATCGTGAAGAGATATAAAAAATCTCAACTTAATTATAAAAAGATCTCAAACCTCATTCAGACTTTAACTAGAAATTAACTCTTGAAAGTAGGACAGAAAATAATAAGAAAGAATACTTTAAAATGTACACAATAAAGGATAAAACTAACCTTCCAGCATTGATAATATTGACATCAGTTCCAGAGCAAATATCTTCCACAACATAGGAATTCTCCGCGCAGGATACATTTAAGGATGTATAATTAGGCTTGCAAACAGTCAAGAAATATGGTGCCTGATATCCTGTTGATAGCTGTATAATATCAGTAATAAGAGCAGTAGAACAAAGACCAAACACATGAACACCTAGGAAAGAAATTGGCAAAGCTTGTTAAATTTATTATGATTTCTATAAGTGCAAAATAGACAAATTCATTATGAGATACTTTCAATATGGTGATTTATATCATTGGATTTTGGAGAGGCTTTAACCAAAGAATCATTTTTAATGAAATCTTATATCAAAGCACAATTCTTTAACATTAAAACAGTGATTTATTTATGATTAGAAAATTGAATTTGTTTTTTTCCAGTTGATAATTAACATTTTTTTTGATGGTCTGGCGTTCTTCAACATCTTTGTACATAAAGTGCACAACACTGGAGCTGCTTTCGTGTGAAAAGCAATTTGCTGAGCCGACTCAAGGGCAGCCATTTACATGAGCATATGTGCTCATCAAATCCTTAGATTTTCCCACTAAAATAGGTGTTTTTAACAACACAGACAGCTGCTCAGTTGTTCACTGCTCTGAGGAGCCGCTCTCTTTTTTTACTGCCAGAGACCATTCAGCTGGCAGTGACCTTCCCATCTGGGGTAGATTTGTTGCACACCAAGGCCTGGCCATTCTTTGCTTTCTCGGCTGTGGAGTTAATAAGCACTTTAGCCACATGCTCCAGGACTTCCCTACTTGCCGGCCTATGGACACCCAGTGGATAGTCCTCCTCAGCTTTCGGCATGCCTGCCCTGTAAGTGCTCTGTGCTCAGGCTGCTCCCTCTAATGAAAGATTTCTGCAACACAGAAAACCTTTCCCTAGGCCACTCAAGTGACAGAGGAGCTTAACTGTAACAGGGAAGCAAAATCTAGGTGCCCTTTCAAATTTACTTTTAGTCACTATTAATGAAAGCAAAGTAAAATTCACCCAAAATCTAGGTGCCCTTTCAAATTTACTTTTAGTCACTATTAATGAAAGCAAAGTAAAATTCACCCAAAATCTAGGTGCCCTTTCAAATTTACTTTTAGTCACTATTAATGAAAGCAAAGTAAAATTCACAGTATCATTAGCTGGATGGACTCTAGCTATTTTTCAAGAGGTAGATAAACATGTTCCAGAAAGTCAAATCGGACAGTTTCTGACAGTTTGTTACTGTCATGCTATTCCTGAACACAGTTAGCTGGGTTGAGACCTTGTAATGCATTGAAAGATGTGGGAGAAACAATTAAAAGAAGCCAGCTCAAGATAGAGGCAGGGAGGGAGGCAAAACAAATGCTTCCTTTAGCAACACTGACAGTAGTATAGCAGAGGAAAGGGAAAATGGAGAGTGTAGATGTTGCATTACTGAATATGGGGTTACTCTGTCATTCTATTTGACAGTTTCTTCTCATATTTTTCTGGCAGATAAAGATCTGTGCCAGTGACGGCCTTGCACTGTTCTAGAAGGCTTTTTTTCAGAGAAGGAAACCTGCATGATGAAAATTGAATGTACACGGAAGGTTCTTCTTTTTAACTAACATTTCAGACCCACCAACAAATCTGACAGCTCTTCTAAGAAAAGAATTGAAGTTGCATCCTCCTGCATTAATATTGGCCTCTGTTCCAATCCCATTTCTTCTTTTGGACAGGCAACAGTAGAGAATTCCTTCTCCTACCATTATCTGCAATGACAAAGGAGTTGTTAAGTTAAATGAAGCAGTTATTCGGAAGACAGTGATTGAATTTAAAGGGCTGAAATATAATTACAACGCAACAAATGTCATCCACTGACATGTACCTGCTTTTAAAAGATTTGTATCCATATGTAAACACGCACTAATGCAATTTAGCCTGAGTGGGAGCAGGCAAGAAGGTGGTGCTAAAGTTGAATGTAAGTGGCATAAGGTTTTGGAAGGACACCTTTTTTCTATTATTAGATGTGTAAAAAGTGCTCAGTGGAATGGTGTGCTTGATCTATAGTTGAAATTTGACGCTTCTACGCTAAAAGAGTAATAATTAGAAAATCTCTCCTCCAAGGTAATATCTTGGTGCTTCTAACGTGGTTTCAGCTCTCAGCCTTGGCCTCATGCCTAACAATCCCTGCCAGAAATCCCTGGCAGCTTCTAACTACCTGCCCCCCAATCTTCCCAGTTGTTGGCCTGGGTTTTAACCAGATCCACAGCAATAGCAGAAGTGGTTCTCTGAACACACCAAGAAAAAGAGATGACAATGATGGAAGCCCTGGAGAAGAGCTGAGAATAGAAATAAGGAGAGAACGATAAATGAAAAAGAAGGTAGTTGCTTGCAAGCCTGGAACCAGTCATAAGTTTGCAATTTCAGTGCCTTGGAAATCCCTAGGGGCTGAATCCAGCCTGTATTGAAATGAATGACGCAGTTCTCACCTGTGGAAGGAGATTGACTCCGTCTATCCATAGATGCAGCAGGAAAGTAAAGTCAATGCTAAAAGCTGCAAAACATCCAAAATGCTAAAACATCCAAATTATGAAAAATATGCTGTAATTATCCATTAAGTTTGTGCATAGTAAGACCCCTAGTTTTGGAAGAAGGGAGATGCAATGGACAAGCTTAGTTTAACCCTTTTCTATAATGTTGACTGGTTCTTTCCAGAAAAATGAAGCAGTGTAAATAGTCTCATTACATGGAAAAGTCAGTGATTAGGGATATTTAAGGGGTTTTATTAGATGAGAACCACAGTTGCTATTATCTGTCTCTATTTGGTCATTCTAGAGGAGAAACCTTTTCACTAGATATCAGCAGTATTTTAAATTAAAAAAAAAAAAAGAGAGAAATTTAAATAGCTTTTGCCAGAATGGGAGATTAACTTGTGTGGCAGAGGAGAAAATAGGGAAAAGGCAAGGCCTACGATAAGAGAAAATTCAGAGGCTGGTATTTCCAAGGAAACAGCCTACTGCAGCTGGGGAAGCAGTAGGACTCCATCTGCTATAGTCAGTAGTGATTTTCTGTCAGGATTTGGTGTTGGCTGCAAGTGCCTGTATCTGCAGCACTGTAACTCTTAGATTCTAGTTCCTAAACAAGTATAATTTTCAGTCTGACAGTTATGCAAAACCATTAAAAATGGTTTCCAAAGGAACAAAAATCCAACCCAGCATGAAGATTTTTTTTTTTCATTTAAAAAAGAATGAAACATGCTGGTGACTGTAGAGAAGGTGATTTTCATATGGGCATCATATTTCAGAGATTTTGTAACTGCAGATAGGCCACTGCCATGAAGCAATGATCTGGTTAAGGGAATTTAGTGAAGTTAGCAGGGATGCATTTGGAGCTGTCTTTGTGGGGGTGCCTAAGTGAGGCACACGGCTGCTACGGTCATGGGAGAGCAGAGACCCTTTCAGAAGACTGGTTTGTGTTCCTGATGCCTGGCAGTGCTCCTGGAGGTGACTCTCTGTTGGTGAAGAGGAGCAGTATGAAAATAAGGCTCCTAGCTGAGGTGCCTCAAGTCAGGTGCAGTGAATCCCTTCTAAGATATACAAAGTCTTTAGATTTCATTTTAACTTGACACAGCAATCCCAGAAGGCACTATACTTACCTGTATCAGACATTTTACCTACTATAGTGTCCAAACTGACCCTATTCTGACAGGAAGTTTTTGTTCTGCTGAAATCGTGTTCTCCCTCTGGATAAGCCACTAAACCAGTTTCCTTTTGCCTGCTCTTAATGACTAAGTCACAACTTAGAACCGTGTGCTGTTTTGGAAAGCACAACAGTGCTGACCGCTAACAAGACCAATATAACTTCTCACTGAAAAAAAGGTAGTGCTAAAGAAAGTGGTATGTGTAGGACTGTAAATAAGAGGCTCCGATTTCCAGCAATATCCTGAATTTAATGTAATATCTCATACTATGGAGATGTTCTGTCTGTATACAGCTCAACTCCATCAAATCTTTGTACAGCCTAACAGTGATTACAACTGTTTTCCGCACAAGTGTAAATGCCCTGAGGCTGTTTCTCCATTTGTACGTCCACAGTCAGGGCAGCGTGAGTGAACAGCTGTTAGAAAAAATTTTTAAGGAGGGTGTTGTTTGCTGCTGCAAAAGAATAGGAGGTGAGGTTATAATTCTAAGGAAAGCTGAAGAGCCTGGATGACAGTGTAACCTAACTGAAGGCACAGAAGCTACCTTTCCTTATGCCAGCTGAAGCTCCATTCCAAATCTTTTGTAAGTGACAGTGACACCTCAAACTTACCGTAATTGAAGGTGCAGCAAAAACCAAACTAAGCAACATCAAGAAGGGAACAGCCTCTTGTGTAGGTTCAATGTATGGCATACTCAAACTCTTGTCATAGCAATTAAATCCAGAGTGAACTGGCTTGAAGACATCAGTAAGTTCAAGAAAATAGAGGCTAACAACAGAAGATGCCAATATTGGCAACTAGAAAGAGAAGAAAGCAACAAATTACTTTGCAGAAAGGGAATAGCAGTACTTTTGCATAAACACCATAGTCTGCTCATCCCTGTGAAGTTTGTTATTTACATTTCTCTGCTGCTTGTAATATCATTTTTATCATCTTTAAATAATTAATCCTCTAGATACATGATGCTGTTAAGTTGATATCAAGTAACCCTGGTATCTACTGAGCTAGTCAAAATACCTAATCCAATCTTCAATCCCCATAATTTAACCCTTTCCCTTTTATCTATGAATCATTTTTGGGCAGATTGATGTTTTTTCAAATGGAAGTCTGAGGTCTCCCATGTGGGGCCATGGGGCTCTGCTGTTCAGCATCACCATTTGTTTGGGCCTTTAGCAACTCCATGTGTAAGTGTTTATACCAAAGCCAACTGGATTTAAATGTCAACATACAGATGTTTAACAGTAACATTTAACAAAAAGAAAAACACTATCCAGGGTTTCCCTGGAAACTATGACATATGTGATAATATAGTGTATTGCCTTCACCTGTTCATTTTAGTAATTCTGTCCAAAAAAAAAAAAAAGAAGTGAGATTCAGTCTGTGTAGAACCACCAGGATTATGATTCACAGTTCTTTTTAATTCTAGGTATTTAATAGTTTAATGGTTTTTCACCATTACTTACATTTATTGAGAAGTTAGTCCCTATGGAGATAAATTCACCCCAGCTTTCCCCCAGCTCTGGGAAGAAGAGTTCCCTATATCCTTTTATTGAATGCATACTAAATTCTCAAATAAATTTTTCTCTTTTTTTAATTTCACAGAGTTCTCACTGAAGATCGCCACGTTACAGTCACTGCCTGCTTCTCAACTGAGATGACTCCTTCCCTATCTTCCTGCTGTACCAGGTACCTGTATATAATGGGATGTTACCTGCCCATCTTCTCCCCACAACCATTTTTTTTAGATGGCTACCACATTGACTTATCCTCACTTTTAACTGCAGCTGAAAAGCACTAGCTTGCAATTACTAAGTCAACTTGCTTAGATTGATAACATCATACTATATATGCAGTATGCATCATAATTACAACGTATAATAAACGTATGCAATATATAATACATGTAAAATATGCATTATATATTATAATCTGAATGCTCTACATTATATAATATATATTTGCAATATATTGGATTGATTGTATAAAGTTTAAATAATTTGAATCATGCTTCCTGTCTAGCAGAGAAAGTCAAATTCCTTATCTGGATACATTATTTAATAGCCCTGCTAGTGTCCCACTGGATGCAGCCCCTGGGGACTGTCAGCACTCGTGCACTGCACAGCCAGTCAGCAGGGCAGCCTGTTTCTAAGCCGTACGTAGATGGGCAGGGGTGGAGTGGAGGGAGTCTCCACTGTTCCTCCTGGGCACTGACGTTCTACGTGGTTGCACTTGTGCCTATCCCAGCTTCACTTCTGCACAGCATTTACTGTTGGGGCTGAAGCATCTTTTATCATTACTTACCCCGCAAGCGATACCTAACCGACCCAGCCAGGATTCAGATCCCACAGGGCAAGGCACAAGCCTAAGCTCAATGGACAAGAATAAGCAACGGGTCCTTCTTTTCAGAAACGATGCCCTTTTATCCAGATGTCCCAAAGGTCCATTTCCTCAGATGGAAACATAAGCCAGGAAAACTCATGGGACGCTTTGCACTCAGAATTTCTTCTCCATTGTGTATCTTTTGTTTCTTTAATGTCATGAAAAGAAAAGCCTCTCTGGGAACAAGCACTTGCCTTACCCACAAGTAATTACTCTGATTATGGTTTTCTTAGATAAGCAACTGTTTTAAATGGCAATACTGAACTATTATAAATAGGTCATATTTGAAGTGGTATTTCATTGTGAGTTATTAAAATAGATGATGTGGTTAACTTTCATTATTTAAAAAAAATGCTGTTTTTGTTAAGTATAATTTTATTGTTAACTATAAAACAAGGAATGACAAAAATTGCATTTCACTGTCTTATGGCTCCTCTGAGTTGTGCACTACAGGACTACCATGTTATTTCTGACTATAATTATCCATTCCCTTCAAAGAAAGTGTTCTAAAGGACTGCAAATACCCAACATAACTGCTTACAATACTAATGAATAGGTTTCTAGTCAATTTGCTATATACAAGATGTCAGAACTTACAGGACTTTTTTCTTCATACCTTTAAAAATAAAAATATAAAATTCATCTTCAGAAGACTAAAGAAAAGCAAATACATCTACAATCTTCTAAAGACTGTAAGTGGCTATTTAATGTATGAATATTTATTGAGCATTCTCCTTAAGGCAGCACTAGCTCTGTAATTACAGACTTTAGCTCACAACACCTTGGAAATGTCAAATATAATTAGATGGTATAATGTATATTGTTTTAATTACAAACTGGAATAGGAATTTTCCTATTCCTCATTAGGATAATAAACCCAGCAACCTAAGCTTACATATCTTGACTAATAAGTTTTTATGCTCTTGCCTCCTTAGTTGCCTAATGGAGAGAGGTTCTTGTTTAGCCTCTATCTTAGACCTGGAAATGTAGAATCTGGCCCATTTGGATCATACTCTCTTTGCCTCAGAGACTTTGAATCAGGACCGTAAGCAAAGCTGCTGAAAAGTTTTCATTGGGAGTTTATGTATTTACAGATTTTTTTTGTTTTGTTTTTCCTTTTATTTTTCTAACTGTAAATGGAGAGGCTTTCTTAAACCACAGAACTCTGTTATTAATAGAGAGTTTATATTGCAAAGATCTTGCTGCATTGAGTTAGGTATTGTGCAAGCATGAGAAAAGATTATTTTTATATCTAAGGCATCTCTACAGTACCCTACATCTCTAATTCAAGGTGCTTGCTCCTCCTGGAGAATTCCCAAATAATCAAATCTTTCCTAAAGCTACATGGTCTTCACAGGCAACACTTATAGACAACAATAGCAACCAAATACTCATGGTTTCCTAAATGACACCATCATGGAGATGGGAAGGCAACAAGTTATTTATTATTATATATTATTTTTATTTATTATTATATATTATTATTTTATTTATTATTTTGAAAGAATACACATTCTGAAACACATTAGCACAGCAAAATTTTTATAATCATAGAAAGGGAATTTATAGAAGCTATAAAATTATACACTGGTAGTTACACATCTGATAGTTATATTTTTTAACTAGTATGTAACTAAGCAAAGAGTCTATATTTATCTTCAAGGGAGTAACATCATAAAATCCATATTCTTTGAGTGCCACCATGGAGTGTCACATACTTGAGTGAAACACCTGAACCTCAGTTTTGCGAGGTGCAGTTATGTTGCCTTTCTCAGTCTGGTTACAATGCAGTGCAGGCAATATCTTTTATCCGTGAACTCATATCCGGATCCTCTGCTGTAAAACACTACTGTTGCACTGTGCTGGTGGCTGCCAGCAGATAGTCTTTAAATGTGGCTACAAAAGTAATTATCCTAGGTTATATTTCACTCAGACTAAATGAGGGAAAAATGAATCGCCTCTTGTTCAATCACAGTTAAATACTAAAGTCACTGCTCAGTACACAGGCCTGAATGGCTTGAGTGGTTTTCCTAGAGATTGGCTGCAAATACAAAGACCATGGAATTGATTTGTTTTACCTGCCAGTATATGAAATAACAAGATAGGCAGAGAAAGAGCAGCAGTATGTATGTGTGCATGCAGCTTTCCGAGGAAGTCAAGACACAGTCTGCCAGATGCAGACTAAGGATAGCATGACTAGCCTGCCTGTCGAGAAGGGTTGATGGAAGCCTGATGGGCTATTTGGGGAGCACATAGTTTATATTTGGAAACAATTTTTTTTCTTGTCTTTAGACTTCAGTAGGTAACCAGGCTGGCCAAGAACTGGAAGCCAATAAACTGTTAGATCCTTAGGCTGTTCTGCAATCACAGCAGGCAAGGGATTCCTGAGCATGGGAGCTGCCTCCTGGCATTCCTCCAGTCTTCTGAGAATCAGGGATCTTTGTAAATAATGAAGCAAATAAACAGGACTGCTTCAAAGAGATAGCTCATGAGTGCCATCACTTTATCCTCATGGAAACACTTTCAGCAAAGTCCTTGGGAGGAGTTACTGTTTAATAATTATGTTTTGCTAGCACTGCAAGGGCACAGCATTCTGATAGAGTCTATAAAATGTATCATAAATGTCAGTCCTTATGCCAGGGAATTCATGGTCTAAAAGACAAAGCACAACAGATGGATGAGACAAAAAAGAGGTCTGTGGTGGGTTGGAGGAAACAAGGTATTCCTATTCTTAGCCAACTACTAACAGCAATTACAGCTTTCAACTGCCATAGCTGTTGTACTGTTATACCCTGCTGTGTGCTTCACTGAAGGCAGGGGAGATTGGAGGGAAAACAGGTCTCTCTTATCCTCACAGGAATGAGGTCATTACTGTGATGTCTGAACACTATTCAGGAATAGGGTAAGCACAAGAAATAATACCTTTCATATTCAACTCTAGTCTGCCCCTATGAAGCACTATTTGCATTATGATTATGTGAACATGAATGTTGTATTACATATATTTGTTATGAAGATCCGCGGTAAAAAAACTGGTAGATTCTTGTTAATTTCAGCAGGGATTGGAATTCATTCTTGGTTTGGAAAGTTTTGCAAGAAACATACAAAGACATGGGAATGATACAACCTCAAGTAATCACAAATGTCTATGAAAGTTTGCTAAAAGATGTCTGAGGAAAGTTAGACTCTGAACTAGAATGGATTCCATCAATTATTTTGTCTTGTTATTCTCATAGATACAAGTAATTATCCATCTGCTAACCTAATGCTAGTGACAGAGACTTGAAGCATCTAAGTTCTGGGTGCTCTTGAGAGCCTGTGATTAATACAAGATACCAGACTTCTTTCATGCACTGCTAATTGCAAGAATGGGACCACATACCAAATTTGCTCTAGTGGGACTGAAATCAGTTCCTGGCAATATATTTGAAGTAGCTTTAAAACAAAAGACTTAATTACAGTATTTACATGCAGGAAATGTTTTTCTCTGAGCAACGGTCATGTGCACTAACATACAGGTTACTGATGGATGGCAAAGGCTGAAGCTCTCATACATTTCAGACTGGTCCTATTCCCTAATTCAAAAACAATTTACATTTTATTACTGGATACTGGCCCTGATTTTACAAATTATTTGTGCAAGATTGGGATCTCTTCATGGCAACAACATGATGCCTTTAAATACAACTAAAGATGAAAACAAATATTCCTGCATCTTTTTACTGGGCCCTCAGGAGGCAGCTATATTAAACATATGGCACATAGCAGGAAGGACAGGAATGTTCGTTTTGCTGTCCTCACTATTAGCTCAAATCTGCCTGTTGGGGCAGTAGGGAGATTGTTCGCTTGCTGCTCTGAATTTGATGCTTAGAGCTCCATTTGCAGCATCTTCATGATGGAGAAAGGGGAAAAAAAGAAACAAAAATGAGAAAAAACAAACAAACACACAACAAAAGGCCACCCAGCTCTGAATCTGTCCAAACTTGCCCAAATGCTGCCTGTTTTTCCTGCCTTCTACAATTTGTTTGTGCTGCAAACTGTGATATCATGAGCCCTTCTGAGAGGCGGGATTGGATGGACATAGGTGGGGACCTGCCAGCTTCCTCACTGATTTCTAAGGAAGAGCCAGGTTTATAGATATGTTTGTTCCGTTTTAAACTGAATTCTTAAACCCCTCATGCTTAAAAGAAAAAAACATATTCTGAAATTTTATGAATATGAAGAGCTTTTTAAAAACTTTTCTGTCTAAACTCTACTTTTCCACTGCTTCTTGCACCTTTTCTGGATGCAGGTTTCACTTGGCCCAAGGCTTTAAGGACCTGGTCTTTTCTGTAAATGACTTTTTCCTCACTGTTGACTAAGTTTTGTGGAAACTAATTGCAAGATGATGTGATGATGTTTCTTCTCCTAGATTTAACTCTATTGGATTTAATTTGAACTCCCAATTTGGAATCCTGGGTGCTACAGAAATCTATTATCATTACCATTTTTGTAGAATTAAATTATCCCTCATTCCAGCATTGATTTTAGAGTTTAATTGAATTGTTCTGCTACTGCCAATTAGACCACAGCTTTAGAAATACAACAGATATCTCAGCATAACTTCTCAAATCTCTTGATCTTGTGCCCGGACTTGATGGAAAACCTCTCACTATATGTAAAACCAAAACAATGCATGTGATACATAGAAAAAAATCCTTGAATTTGAAAGAATAAAAAATCCTGAAATTGAAAAAATTCCTATTCATTTCTAAGAAATTTAAAATGCAGGCTGAATGCATGAGACTCCTAAAAACTGCTTATTTGTTTTCACAGATGTGTATGCAGTAGTATGAAGTAGTATCAATTAAACAGATAATCAAGAAAAAATGGTATAACAAAAATATTTTAAAGTAGGAATAATCTAAAAGTAATTTTAAGATATTTTAATTAAGAACATATGTTTAAATGTAAAATAAATCTTATGTAGAAGTTTTACAACACATAAAAAAACACAAACACATTTCTTTTTGCTCTTAAGTAATTGTCAGTAATATTTGAAGTATGCTTACAATCAATTACAATTATTCTATTAATGGAGCAGTAATTTTAATTCATAACTAATTATAAACAATGCAGTTAGGATTTGCACTGACTCTTGCTTATAAGATTTTTGGTGTAAACTTAGGGTGAATCAAAAAAATGACATTTCAAAAAGGTGGCTGTTTTCAAGTCAGAGCATTACTAAATTTTAACTAGAAGCTTACTCAAAAGGCAGGCAAAACTGCTAATCCTACAAAATACTACAATTTATGCTGCATTCCCAAATCTGCTGGTTTCCATGCATACCAACCAACCAACCAGTGATTTCTCCCCAGGCTCCTTGGGAGCTATGTGCATTCCCTCTCCTGGCAGCCTTAGCACAGTCCTGATCCCCCACACCTTTTCATGCTCCTCTTTTGCTAAAACTGCTGCTGTGCAGGCTGCACAGCTCTTCCGTGCACAGGAGATGATGGGGAAGATGCAACACAGATGGCTTTGCCCATGAATGGTGTTAGCTGCTTTGAACGAGTAGCAGCCTTCTCAGGCCCACGGTTGCCCCTTTCTATTCTGGGAGTGGTCGCTAATGCACTGTTATGAATAAAACTGACTCATCTATCCTCTGAGAGTCAGCCACAGCACAAGGTCAGCTTACTGAGCAGACTGTTAAGTACCTTTCTCTTGTTTCTTCTCTCACGCACATAGCTGACTCTATTGAGATAAAAAAGCAAGTGTGGGGAAAGTATTACACTACTTGCACAGTCTCCTACTGCAGTATGGTGTTAATTTTGGCTTCTATAGTTGTCTTTTTGTTCCTCCCCACCCTTCCAAGACAAATTTAAGCACAACAGAGAGCATACATAGAAAAAGGCAACTGCCATGTGTTTCCAGGAAACTATGGTGTAGTGCAGCTCTTAAGCTAGCACACTAACATCCTGTTGTTATGAAGGCTTAACCCTACACACTTATTCTAATCTCTGAACTCCCCTTGGAGTCATGCCTCCCATCTCTGCAGTCATGCCTGTACCTGTAGGTAACTAAGTACATAATTTAAATGTGGTGGGCAATGGCTGGAAAAAAGTCCAGGTGTGTAAGGGAAGTGGCACTGAGCTACCTAGAGATGCATACAAACATTTGACATTTGAAACCTAGCTCTGGCCATATATATTAGAAACAAATGGAAATAGAGGCTGAATCAATTCCCATCTGTGCCTTGGAAAGCTTAGGAAGAGAGCTACCTGTGTCAGCATGCGTGCACCACACAGGAGGGGTACAGCCAGGACAAGGTGGGAGGCAAACTTAATTGTTGCCTCCTCTTAGTCCCTGAAAGTTAAACAACCAGCAGATGAAAACTGTGTTGTAGGAACAAAACATGCAGAGGCAAGATGTTTACCTAGAAAAGTTCATGGAGTGACTCAGCTGACTACACTTGGGCTTTTGCATTCCCACATCCTGGGCAGAAGGTGAAGCATTAGTGCCACTGAAGTCAAAGGCAAGATTCCTAGTGACTTCTCTAACACCAGGATTTAAACCAGGAGTTTCTTAGGTGGGAGCACATGGTGAAGACGAGATAGTTGTGTTCCTTTACAAAAGAAAACATTATCTGCTTTGCCTCTGCAAGTGAGCCCGTTCTCCCAGGAACAGAAAGTACATAAACCTGAGAGTTTTCCAGATACATATTTAAAATATGAGACATTATGCAAATTTCATCTGTAAGTGAATTTATTCATGATATACTCTGAATATGCTGAAGAGAAACAGGTAGCAAAACAGAGGAACTTCTTCCAGGAATGGCCAACTTCCTCTTTCAGAAGCTTGTAGATTTTTTTACCATGAAAAGGAATTTCCACTGGACCAGAGGGAGTTTGAATTTCCATGGCAGGTTTTGTCTTTCTCTGCTATGAAAATGAAGCTCAGATTATCCACAAGAACTTAAAAGTCACAAACATAATTAGAAATAAGATAGGCGAGACTGCCTGGTAATGCTGATTAGTACCTACTTCAGGGGAGCCATGTGACACAAAAACTAAAACTATTAAGCTCTCAAGAGTGTGCTGCGAATATTTTAAAATGACCTCTAACACATAATTGTGATAGGATAAATCACCAAGGTTTTACTTTATGAATCATGAAATTGAAAACATGTTATTAGAAATGTGTTATTGTTCATATTTCATTTGTTAGCCTCTGCTTGTTTTTAGTTTGACCCACGCACATCTTTTCAGAAGCTTAATTTCTTCTTTTCATTTTTAGACTTACTTTGTATTTGTCTTTTTTAATGTTCTTTGCTTCTCTTGTGGAAACAAGAAATAGCTCTAGTCTAAACAGAGATCTTAAGAAGGGCAGATTGGTTTTATGCTGTAACTTTTTCAAATCTGATAGTTTGAATTATTCATAAAATTTACATCAAAATCAAATCCAGGCCCAGAGTATTTCCTTTAAAGATGGCCACCAGTTGGCATGCATGCATGCAATCTGCCACCAAATGTATTTACTAATAAAATTTCATAATATATTTGTAAGAATCATAATAATGGAAAAATCCAGTGGCAGGGCTTTATCTATTTGTATGCTGCTAATTCAAAAGATAGGCCTTCCTAAAGCACAGAATCTGTCTTTACATTTTCTGCATGCCTAAAATATCAGTTGCAACTGTTTTTTTGNTCTTGTTTACAAAATACATTAGAAAATGGTGCTGGTTTTGCTCTCAAATACAACACAAAACGAAAGAAATATAAAAAGGATTTGGGGTCAAGAAGGAAATGGAAATTCAGCAGTAGGAGAGAGGTGCGTTTGTTTTATACAAATGAAAGTTATTGTACAGTTGAGCAAAAAAACACATACAAGGGGACTGAAGACATTTAGAGGAAAGAGGCTGAAAGCTTCTTTCCCATCATTCATTCAACCATATGTTTGTGAAACTAAAAGCTTTAAAATAATGTGCTGTTATATAAAATCAGAGAGCCTGGCTAAGTTTTCTTCCTAAAGCTAAGTTTCTAAGTAGTTGGCTTTTGTTGGATCTTAACAGGAACCTTGGTTAGGCTGGCTAAGTTTTCTTCCTAAAGCTAAGTTTCTAAGTAGTTGGCTTTTGTTGGATCTTAACAGGAACCTACTTCTTGCTTACAAAAGCAATCAGTGTAACAGTGATGCCAATCAACCATACAGGGTGACCCCTCCATCCTTTACATTTGGGAATTTCTAATGCAAATAAAATTAACATTGATCAAATCCCTTTTTATGAAGTAAAACTTGATTCTGGTTTTCGTTGACCCAATCACAGTGGAAGAGTCTAAGCCACCATTTCCTTCTGATGCTTTTGAAGTGCTTGTATCCTCCTGTGCTACCAGGTGCTAGGAAGCTAATTAGAATTAGTACACATTGGATATATATAAGGTGGATGTACAAAAGAAACACAAGGTGTTTCTCTCCAGATACTCTCACTTTCACTCAAGTGACCTGTATTCTCACTTGCAGTGTGTGAAATGGGTTCAAATCCTGCTGATGGGAAAGGACTGGTAGTTCACCAAAAACTTTCCTCATTCATCTCTAGTCTCAGGTGCATTGCACTTGGCTTTTCATCTTGACGTTGTCCTAACTTGCACTGAATACTTAAGAGTGTACACTGGCCCAAGGGGGGACGTAACTCCACAGTCTGTCAAGTGAGGGCTTGTGCCTGGGGCTTCCATTCTGCACTCTGCTTCTGTGAATGAATAATGTGGAAGTGCTGAAAGTTTACTGGGAAGCCTCAGGACTGCGACTGCCTTTCATGCAGCTGGGCACTGAAGAGGCTCTGTGGCACTCTGGAGTGCTCTCCACCTCTTTTTATATCTATCTGTAAATGGGTTGGTTACTGAGCATCTCAGAGAGGCCTCACCAGAGTGGAGAACTTGCATGCTTCATGTGCAAACTGCACACACTGCTCAGTCTGATTTCTTCATCACTTGCAGAATTGTTGCAATCCTTGTAACAGCTACAGGGAGCTTCTAGGGGAACTACAAGTATGGAATTAATATTACATAAGACAATTCCTGAATAGCAGGCACACATTTTGTGCTGCAGCTCTGTAATTCACCCATCTTGCTGCAGGCCAAACCACAGCACCATTTTCCTATGTTTTGCAGGATCTCTACAGCAGCCCCTGCATGAGGAGTTCCCCAAAGCTGGGTGAGGTCCAGTAAGCCCCTACCCTTTTGGACTCTGAAAGCAGGAAAGATGGAAGAGTGAGGAAGGCTGATGAGACATGAGATTTTTAAAAGGCTTCTCCAACCTTGCCCTCTCCCTCCTCTACCAAGCTCATGTAAGTCATATGGCAAAGCAAGATCCTTCCATCGCAGGGCTTTCTTACAGGCCTAGTTACGCGGGCAGTGCATATGCCTGACGCCTCCACAGAAGCGACCCCTGCAAAGCTTTCCACTAGGTGTTATTTATTCTGAGCCAGGGCCTAACTATGTCCTAGTAACTACCGAGGGCTTAAGGGACAGAAAGGCCCCACTGTCACCTAAAATCCTGTTCTTTACCCCTTCTGCATCCTGAGAACCAAAGCACTTCAAGTAGACCTGAAAGATAAAAGACTTTTTTTCCTCTTGCATATTTCCCCCCCACATTACTTAAGATTTTTGTATTTTATATTCTTATCTAGCCCACCAGTCATCCTTAGCTGCTGCACCATATTTTACCATTACGATTCTCCACAATATTTTCACACTACGTCTCTCAGTAGTGTACCTTACCTCAGTTAAGGTACACGGTGCTTCAAAGCACCCCAGCCACTGCCCAGCGTGGGCTCACCAGGAGCTNACCATTACGGTTCTCCACGGTATTTTCACACTACGTCTCTCAGTTAAGGTACACGGTGCTTCAAAGCACCCCAGCCACTGCCCAGCGTGGGCTCACCAGGAGCTCCCTGTCCCTGCGTACAGCGGCCACTCGCACCCACTGCTGGAACGGGCCGGGAAGGAGCAGCTGGAACCGCGCCTCGCTCCCCCGCGCCGCCCCCAGCCCTGCCCGCCTCCATTTTCCAGAGCCCCGCGGGCAATTCGCGCGCCCCTCGAGTGCCGCTTCGGAATCCGCTAAGCGTTCCCTGACGGACCCGATTCATCTTCCCCCACGAAACGCAGCGGGCGGTTGCCCAAAGCCCGCGGGAGACACGTACGCAGCAAGGACTCGGTGCCCGATCGCCGGAGCGCCTGGCGGCGCTCCCCTCGGGCAGAGCGCGGGGACGAGGAGGCTCCATGCCGGGGTGCCACCTCCCGCAGCGCTGCCGCATCCGCGCGGCCCCGGCACCGCCCGCCGCTCACCTCCACGAAGTAGAAGCAGGGCAGGAGGGTGACGCTGTCCTTGGTCACCTTGCCCTTCTGCCGCTCCTTGGCGGACATGCTGCCGGGAGCGGCGGGCGGCGGCCGCGGGGCACCGCGCTCCCCACGTCTCCTTCGCCCGCCGCCGCCGCGATGGCTCCCGGCGCCGCCGCGCG
>VWPW01026079.1:193853-236110 GCA_013389825.1 Crypturellus undulatus
CCATGGATTTGTTGGCATCGAGGTGTCTTAGGTGCTCTCTGACCCAATCTTCCTCTACCCTGGGCAAGTCTTCCTTTCTTCCAGCTTCTTCTCTTGTTGCTAGGGCCTGGGACTCTACAGGGCTGCCCTTGGTAAACACTGAAGCAAAGCAGGCAGATATTCCTGTTTTGTAACTGAGAAACTGAAGTATGAAGTTAAAGACCTTCAAGACTTCAGCTCTGCTGGAATGGCTCTTGTGGCTGGAAGTACATGTCAGAGTTCTGCCAGAAAGAGCTTAGTATCGATTCCCTTTATGGCTTCTCATTTGGAGAATAGGAATACATTATTCTAGCAATGAGACTTTTTTCAAAATATAAAACACGACTGCCTTTAAGGCTTCTGAAGTAAAACATGTAACACTCTGCTCATCAGGAAGCAATCTTTTGTAAGCTCTGCCATGGCAATTTGCCTGAAGTGGAACTCAGAGTTCAACTAGAACCTTCTGAGTCTTGCCAGCACATTAAACCACTGCACCAAGTTTCCACTTCTTCCCGTGCCAAAAGCTAGGGCAGAGTATAATAAAACACAGACTGAATGAATTAGCTTAATAACTGAAGGAAAATTATCATAAGTAATGGGGACTAATACTGGGAAGATATCCATTATGTAAGAAGAGGGTGATTTGTCTTGGTGGAGTTCATTTCCCCTGAGTGGAATACTTAAGTCACATTCAAGCCATTACAGCTTTTCACTGAGTCTTAGGGATTGTAATTGTTAGCTCTAACTTGCACAAAAATTTAGATGTGTATGTGTTACTTAAGTAATGTGAGCCATATTCTGCTTAGAGTTATGCCTTTACTGTATGTGCTTGAGAGTTAAATCCATTTTCTATGATTGCAGTCATTTAATAACTTTGTAAAGACAATTGAATTACTGACAATTAATTCCTTTTCAGTAAATAGATTGTTTTAATGAGTAGGTATTTCTACACATACTTGGGAGCATCTGCATATTGGGATGCATAATTTCAAACATGTCAACTTTCTGTCTAAAATAAGTCTGTATCTTCTAGTGCATATCTACAAAAGTCTGTTCTTACTGCTGATTTTTAGATACCATTTGGGAGTAGGCTGTTATTGCAGATAATCCCAGATTCAAGCCCCACAGATAACTGTGCTGCTGCTGGTTGTATTTGCAGAATGTGTAGAAAAAGCAAGATGTTTTGTGATAGTGCAAGCGGAAGTGAAGGCTGTGTATCTTCTTGATCTGTGTGTGGCTTCACACAGTGGAGTGGTGAGTTCTTGTGTGGCTCCACAAATCACCAGTGGACAGGATAAAAAGAAGTGGTGAAGAGCAGGGAATTAGATATGTCCTAACAATTTAATGAATGCTTTTAGCATCCATTCTTTCATTTAGCACCTAGATAAGTGGTTGTTTTTTTCATTTGATACAGTTTAGGAAGGAAATTGGACACACAGAACTTCTGGAGAGGTTAGGGCTAAAACTGTTACCTAACATAAGCTGAAGTAGCCTGAAGTGTACCTCTGCTTTGCTGCCTGCAACAGTTCGCTGTGAATGGATTCAGCAGTGCTGAATAGCTCAACTTGTCATGGTTTCACTGAGTTGTAATCTTGGCCAAGTGGAAGGCAGAGTCTGTTGATAACAGCCACAGCTTCTGCAGGCCTATGCCTGCCTTGCTCTCCCTGTGTTGTGGGATGGCTGGTGGAGATTCTGGCCTTGTATCTCTGTAGAGTGTTTCTTAGCTTACTGACATTTCTCCAGAAAAATGTCTGACATCTTTATGGTTTCTGTATAACCAAAGAAGTGTAAGAAAGCCCAAAATAGTCAAAAAAGGCTGTACTCTTACGACTTGAGAGGAGTTAGTCTGCATTTTGAAGATGTATATACAGAATTCAGCACCTGCATTAACTGCACAGAGCCAGCATCATTTCATTGAGCTGCAAATTTTCCCTAAGTACTTTGAAGGCAGATTCTTTTGATATGATCCATTCTTTGTGGAAAAGCGATATTGCCTATAAAGAAAGCCAATACTGTGTAGAGGTAGATGTGGGTGCAGATACACACTGCTGGTAGAATTTCTGTGTTACGTAGTAACATGCAAAAAACCCCCACAGGCCTAAGCCCCTGCTTTTCACATCACATATTCAAGCTGTGAGGGAATAAACTTTGCCCAGTATAGAAAAAAAGTCTTATGAGGCATCTCGTGACACTGTTTGCCACGATGCGGTGTGGTACATACATAGCTATAAATCATTCTGAGGAGTTACATTATCTAAACCCATGCTCTTTTCTTTATTGTTTGTGCAGTTAAATTTGTATATGTTTACTTTAGCTTTAGCTTGACTACGTGCCCTTGTTTGTATTCAGAGATCTTAGTTAAACAAATCAAATGATACAAAAATTAAAATAGAAACCCCTACTCCGCAGGCATAAAGTTAAAAAACTAAGCAGTTTTCCTCAGGCACACTGAAGTCTCTTAATAGTTTTAAATAAATCCACTTTGATAACTTTTATCATTTTGTAAATAATTCCATTCACTATACTAATTTAGTTAGAAAAACTAATGTGTTATTTCCCACTTTTTTTTTCCTGAGATCCAGGAAGCTGTGTGGATTATACTCTTCCTAATTCATGTTTTATCCATAAGTTCTGTAATGATTTACTTATTCATATAGACCTGAAATTTACACCTAACTTGTTCTGCAACTAAAGTTTAACAGTTTGGATGATGTTAATGCCTCAGCAATTCTGAATAAATCAACTTTATCGAGTTCTCTATGGTCTAATGATTAAAGAAAAGCTTAGTTTTATGTTAAATCACATGACTTATTGTTTCTTAACCTGGTAAAATTGCTCAAAATTTCTTTACTACCTCAGAATCTAAGAAGAAAATATTTTCTGACCTGTGCATGTGACGGCAGAGACTCTCCACAGCATTCAAATTGATTTTTGTGGGGAGGAGGGAGAGGTAATGCTGTATAGCTCAAAAAAAATTCATCAGCCATTCTCAGAGAGTTCCAGCCTGAGGCTAGGCTATATGAATTAGGTGCTAATATCTATAAGAAGAGTGAAACTTCTTTTATACAGTGTGGAAGAAAATAAGGAAACATCCTCCATAGACAGATAGGCAGACCTTTATATTGCATAAGTCAGCTGTCAGCTTACTGCGGAGCAAGGAACTGTGCAGTGCCTGAGGCAACAGATCACTGTATTTGAAGAGAGCCCATAGAGATTTACTCGGGTAAAAACTGATATTCAGCTTAAAGATTTCTTCATCCAAACAGTGCAAATCTACAATAAACAACTCATTTCTTGTTTAAAATATTATTTTAGATTGCTGCCTCTCTGGCCCGAACATTTTGCATGCTGAGATCTCAAATTAGTGTACAGCCTAGACATCAGAAATTGTTTAAAATCAATTTTTCCCTCTGTGATTAAATGGATATAATCTCACTCCAATTTTCAGCAGAATTACAATGAATATATTAATTTATTTCTTTAACTCAATTTAAAAAGCAAATTGTTGGCTTTTTGAAAGAAGCAAAAGCCTTCACAAATACTTTCTTAATTCTAAATCAATTCAATCCATATAGCGTAGCTTTCTAAGTGGTTTTCCCTCTTCATCTCCCCCAACAGCCCATTTATGTTGATTGAGGGATTATTTGTTTGGGATTTAAAGGGCTTTGATAACAGAACATCTATATCAGCACTTATTTGGTAGAATGTAATTTTCGTGAATTTTTCATTACTACTATTTGCCTTCCTACCCTGGCAGAATGCTTTCAAGATAGAAATTCTTATAATAAATAAATAAGGAACTATGACCAATGACAAATTACATGCCTTAAAAAAAGGGAGAATATATGAAGAATGTTAATGTTTTCATTACTACGTAATACTTGGTTTTACTGTTCTTTGAATGGGCTCCTTTCTCTACCTAGCTATAATTTATTTCTAATATTACTTCTAATATGCCTCTTTGGCTACGGAAAAGTTGGATTTTTAAGTGACATTCTAGATTTAATTGATAATAGTAAAGTAAGAACCTGGGAACGTTTTCTTTCATTCCCACTGGAGTTAAGTCCGAATGTTCTGACTTGTTAGAGGATTCTAAGGGTTGCAAATTTCACTAGAGAATAAGTAGATGGACAAGTAAGCAGTAAAATTTTCTTATTTATATCCATGCCACTTGATGAATATGCAGTTATCATTTGGATACCAGATGGAAATTGTTTATGACTCATTGACATGATCACATAGTTTATTTATGGGGCAAAAACAAAATTAAAAGCAATGACTACTCCTATCATCATAATTAAACAGGTTAAAATACTACATTTTTAATCAGAGTGGTGTCAAGATTATGACCAGTGTTAGAAGGATATAATGAAATAACACCTTCCCAGGGATCAAAGCATATCCAATATTCTGTTAATGGATTGGTGGCTGAATCGGTGAATATTGTTTTGTCTTGGGATATAGATTGAGGGTTTGGAAATTTGAGGAAGGTGCTTAAAAAGGATGCAATGCTCCATAAGCAGGTATTGCTATAATATGCGTCCTTTGCTTTCTTCATTTCTATATATTCCTTTTTTATATACTCTTCATATGTTTCTGCATTTCTTCTGTCATTTTCCTTGCTATTTCACTGTCCTAGTTCTGTTGCTCCTTTTTTCTACACACCTTCTCTTACCTTTCTTTCTTCTTGATGGCTTGTTCATTCCCTCCTACATGGTATGTTTTCTTGCTCGCTCCCTCTCCTCCCCTCCTTTTCTCTCATTCAGCTCTTCTATCAGTCTTCCCTTTAATCTTCTCTTCCTTTTTTATTTACCTTTTCCAAGTCTATTTCCAAACTTCCTATGCTTTTCTCCATAGTGCTTTGCTGCTTACTGTATTTTACCTGTTAGCTGTCTTCTGGATGATGCCAGCCAACCAAGCTTGCTTAGGGCAATTAGTTAATTGACACAGAAAGCAGAAACCTGGTGACTAAACTCTGAAGTGAAGAGCAATACAACACCCTTCTGTTTAACTGTGTTTCTGCCCTGCACTCATCTTACCCCTTTAAATATTAACTGCAGCGTGGTTACTGCCTGCCAATGTGACATGGTTTTCCATTTGTTGCAGGAGGAAGTGGAGCTGAGGAGCTGTCCAAGGTAGGACAGGCTGTTTGGTCATCTTGTCCTTCTGTCTCTGTGCAGTATCTTGGCTCTGGGCTGTGGACATAGCCAGGAAGCTCCCTGCTTTCCCTTGTTCTAGTGCCTCTGCTACAGTTGGTGGGGAGGTGCCTGTTGATCTGAGATTGACTGGTATAATCCAGGGTAACGATCTTGAAGGCAATAGAGTCAGTTGTTTTGCAGTGCAGGTAGGTCAGACACCACTTTAGCTGGAGAAGATAAGAAACACAGTAGAAAGAGGTATCTCTTGTTGCAAAGTTTGGCAGAAAGAACATGCAGCTTCTCCAAGAAGATGGAATTACAGATAGTTTGCAAGCATGCCACTTCCCTGATCACTTGCCTAGCTAGAGTTTTCACATATGTAAATGTGTTTGGTTTTTTTTCTACATCCAGTTCATCCCATCCAGTTTGATTTTTTTTTTCAGAGTTTGGAAAAATTCATTTAAAAGGCACTTCTGTGCATTGCTTTCAATATTACGAAGTACGAAACACTTAAATATTCTTTACCAGTCTATTGATGTAGGCTTTCATTTAGATTATATGTAAGGGATATGCAGTGTAAAACAGCTAAGATTATGTGAGAGGCATTGACAGGTACAAAGGATCACCATTACCCGTCCTTGTCTCAAATAATACTTCATTTTTATCGACATTCTCAGCAAATTAATCCTGTTTCTTGGCTAGACCATTTAAATTTTCTGTTTTGGGAAGTTACATCTCTACATGAAGGATTAAGAAATTTTGTTTATATTTTAGTGTTTTCAGCTTGTGTATTTGAAATTTTTTTTGTTTGTAATTTATGTCTTCAGTGATTCAGTTTTCCCAGTTGTGTTACTTTTTCTGAGATCAATTAAGGGTTAGTTTTGACAACAGAAAAATGTGATTATAAAATCATCAAAGATCCTCCAAAAACTGGGAGAATGGCATTGGCACAGTGCATAAAGCTTTTCTGGAAATCTTTCCTTTTGTGAAACAGGAATAATGTCCTTTTCAGTCTCAAGAGATGATAACGAGGTTATGTAAACCATAATTAAATTCAGTACTGAGAGATCATTAGAAGAAAGTCTCTCATTGTAACTCTAATCTTTAGGGATGCTCAGTGTGTACAGTTTCTAACAATGTTAGCGGGAGTTTTAAAGAAGGCATTTTAAGGAACATTTTAAGATGTTTTTACAGGTGTTTTTTACAAAACACCAGTGGTCCTTGCCTTTCTCTACAGCTTGATTGCAAACTGAATCATCTGCCAGAGGAAATACTGGGGACCCTGCACTGTCCCTAGAACTTTAAGAATCAGGCATGATAACAGATGTTCATTCCCACTCTTCCAGTCATGTTGTCACAAAATAGCAGCATGACAATTGTTAGTTTCTTCGGCCTCTATGGAAGAATATCTTTGTCATACTTAATTCCTGCAGGAAGTACAGAACCTAAGGTAATGCCTTCAGCTGAGTGTTTTCCATGGCTAGTAATTCTTCTAATCCACAAACACTTTTTAAATGACAACCCAGGGATGTTTTTTCATATAGGTATTTCACAGCAAGCAGTAGATTTGGGTTATTACCAGTGATGTTCTATGAATTATATATCACAGGTTTTCCTTTTAAATATAGCATGTCTTCTATGTAGATGCAATAATTTCATCATCCTTGACAGTTCTTAAATTCCAGACTACATTCTTGACTTTTCCCCCTGAGACCCCAGGGAGTGTTTTGCAATGTAAAATGGGAAAGAGAGCCGTGAAGGTTGGTAAATTGCTGACATTTTTTTTTTCAAATGCAATAGCTCTTCCAATTTGTTCCTGTAATAGGAATGTGGCAAAACCGCAGTTTTATAGGAAGCCTTAGCTATATAATGACCAGATGTCATAGAAATCATTTAGAAGTAAGATCAGCTTTTGTACAAAAGAGAAACCCTCTTTCCTGGTACATATAGGGATCTGTGTGCAAACCAAGCAATGGCCACATAGCTGGTTATGGAGATATACTGCAGTTCCCATCCTCCTCGCCCCAATTTGTACCATTCCACCAACCTGACTTTACATTTTCCTTGTGAGCTGCTGATAAAGTATTAAATACTGAAAGTGTGTGACTACTGGAAAAGTCCATCGCTCCGTGAAATATTTACATGTGGTTTTACGCTGGAGCAAATTGCTCAAATGTCAAATACAGCACGCAGCTGAAGTATGTGGTTTTCAAGTGATGCAGCCATTTTTAGGCCTCTCCTGGAGAATTTCTCAGTCCATTATCTGTAAAACTTATTTTCATACTGTTCTCCCTTTGAATATAAGGTACCATATAGCACCTGCTACCTATTCTCCTAGCTGTCTCATGCCCTCAAGATAGATTCCTTGAATGTCTGTGTAGATGCTGTATAGTTCTGCACATGAGTTAGGTGCTCTTTCCACATTTTATCTCTACTTGACACTAGGACAGTTGGGCTCTGTAATGAACAAATGAGAATGGGAAGAGAAAATGAGAATAAGACTTGTCACTGCTCCTAAAAAGCTGCCTACGTTACCTATCCTTTACTTTCCATTTGTGTTTTACAAACTGGAATTCAGTCTCACTGGTGTTGCTAACATAAGCAAGAGATAGTTGGTTCATGTGGGCTTGACAGAGGAAAGTGGAAGCAGTGGCGGTAATTCATCATGATTCAGAAGAGGCTGTGAAAGGAAAGCAAAATGAGACCAACCTTCCTTACACTAAAGGTGTGGCAGGAATCCCAAGAAACGTCAGTTTAGTGTTAGGTGTAGCATGAGCCATGTGATTTGGAGATGCAAGCTTTGTAGGGTTTTTATTTGTTTGTTTTTAGTGGCTCGCACTTCCACAAAATCTAGTGTTAACAAATTACGTTGTAAAAGGAAAAAAAAAATAATCTATCCCTAGAAAGATGAGTTACAAGAAGGTATGGAAAAGACAACTCCAGATTTTTGTCATATCTGACATAGGGTGGAAGGCATTAAATGTAGTATCCTGAAGTGGGAGAGGGGTAGAAGAATCAAAAAGGAAATATGCATAGCTGTTCCTCACCCCTGCCCTCTCCCATCTCCTTCAAGTTACATACTCAACCTGGGAATGAAATGGTACTTAAAGTATTATTTCTATCTGAAATGGTCTTTACAATAATCAGCATAGCAGGACAACATCGTCACCCTCAAAAGTTTCCTTTTAAACTGCTGGAAAAAAGCAGAAATCATTTGTCCTTACTTTCAGCCTTGAGTGATAAACTTGGATGAGAGAGTCATGCTGAGTCCTCTCCTCCAGTGAGCCATCGCCTACAATTAAAACGCTTCAGTTTGTATTAGTTGCTCATTTATACCTGGCAACATCAATATCATTAAATTATACTGAGTTGCCCCCTGTGCTGTGCTGTTTGCCTTCTCCTGGTTTGTGAAAGAGTTGTTGATGGATGTTAGTCCCAAACACCCTATGCAATATGCCAAGCAGTATGTATGTGGAAATGTAAGTTACTGCTCAGCTGTGCTCTCTGCTGGGTCTGGCTTGTCTTGATTAGGGCTAGGAGATGCTCATGGTATTTAGCAAAAGAGCCACAACCTCTTTGAAAATGTGATGTTCAGTGAATGATCTTGCAGAAACAATAAGAGTTTGTCTCCTTTATGTCTTATCTGGAGTTAAAAAGAAGTAAAGGAAATTATACTCAGCAGAAACTGCTCCATATCCTAAAGAGGTCATCCACTGAGTAAAAAGTGACTCTCTAAACAACATAAGAGGTGAAAAACAAACACAATCAAAATTAATAGAAATTAACAAGACTCTCTGCCTTCAGTAAAACCACAGTTTTAAGTGTTTCACGCAAACCTGCTTTCTTTTGTCTCTCTAAAAAAATAGCTCACTGAAATGAATCTAATCTTTTTTTTTTTTTTAATCTGTAAAAAAAGATGTAAGCGGGGGAAAAATTAAGTTACTAATACACTAAGCTTTGTATTCTTGCTATACATAGAGTGCTGTTTTGTCTGGAGTTGCCTGAGATTTAAAGAAAAAGATAAGTATTTTTGAAGTTTTAATTCATCTTTCAGAACATGAAATTTATTGTAGTAATGTTGGTATTTCCCATCCCCCCTATGGCTTATCTTATTTCACTGCCATATAATGTCAAATGATTACTCTAAACTGTATCTTTGGATGTATCTTTGTGGGAAAGAAAAACTCGAGTGGTGTAGCCAGGAGTAAATTATTCTGTCTCTCTACATGAAAGGAAATGTCATCATCGTTCAGACATTGCATAATGTATGTATTTTTTCCTTTCGTTTTCTGTTTTCCTTTCGTTTTCTCTCAGTTGAGACTCATTATGAGGAAGCTGAAAAAATAATTGTCAACTGGAAATTGCTAGAATATGTTGCTATTGAATGTTTTGAATATTATTAAATGAATTACTTATGTTATCAGGTGGAGAACAGCTGTGTTCTGAACCAGGAAATAAGGTATATATAGTCTGATTCTGCTTTCTCTTTTATTTTAAGCTAGTGAAACTGGTGTTAAGACTGAAGTCAATAGATCTAATGAATCTTTCAAAATATCTTCCTGGTAGGAACTACTTAGAAAATAACTGACTTATGGTGCAGGGAAAAAAAAGGCATTTGAATCAAGTTTTGCTCACAGCTGTTTCAGAGAGGCTATCTTCATTTTCACAGGATTTGGGAAGCCACTTAGTTTTATTATGTTTTTCCATACTGCTGTAATAATGTATTACAGAACGTTATCAATTCAGCAAATTCGTAGAGCTCCACTGAGTGAAGGAGCTGCCTTAGTGTAGTCCTAATACAAAAGGTCTACAACAGGTTTACACTTTATGGAACAAAATGTGCTTTCTCATGCAATATATATTTTATTTTGTTCCCAGTTAGTCCCTCTTATCCGTGTTACAACTTTCTGATTTTTTTTTTACTTTTTTTTTTTTTTTTTTACCTCAGAAGGTCAGAGATTGTGCCCAGAGTTTGGGCACAGATTAATTCTGCCTGAATGTAAGCACTTAGTCTCCAGGTTTTCCATATAGTCCATGGAGAGATAGAGAGAGAGGCTCTTCCAGAGAATCCTTCAGGTTTTTGTCAGACTGGATAAAGTTACTCCTTGGGGTATTGTTCACGTTTTGTTGATTTTTGGAGGCAGTTGATAGCCCCTAGCTCTGACTCAGTTAAATAACTAAACTTGAGTGGGATGAATCCAGGTCTCGGTATGTACTTTTTCCTCTGGGTTATGTCAGGGAAAATCCAGCTTTTAAAGTGTCAAGATTAATCTGTGAAGCATGTATCTTTCTTTTATGTCATTGAACCAAGACCCACTTGGAGTTACAATCTTTAATATGTATCTTCACTTAATGTCTTGCCAAATTATAGTTGTGGTGGACATGAAATCATAACCTCATATTTCACAGAATGGAGCTTTCCTTGTTACATCAGCTTGTGTTTGTACAAAAGTCTATCTTCACTCCTGTTGCAAAAATACACCAGTAATGGCTCAGCTGTTTGTCTTTGCACTACCATCATAACTGGTAAATTTGGCTCAATGCAGAGGCAGCCATCTTGGTTCTTATTTAATTTGAACTTTATGGTATTTTTGGATGTTTGAGAGGTTTTTCTTCCTGCACATGAAAGAAAGCAGGAGTCTCAGAAGCAGCAAATAATACCAGTATGACTTGAATGTGTTAGTGGATCCCACTATCTGCTTCTACTAACACTACAAAATGTGTGCATCATGTTAGAGACTTTCACAATGCACTTGTATCCACTGGGTACAAAGCCAAGCTTTGTACATAAGGGAATATGTACATAAGGGAAACATAAAGGAATGAGTGTATAGAGTTGTCTCCCAGTATGCTTTCTTCTCTGAAGTGTTGAGTTCATTCCTTTGTGGAGTATTGTAGGGAACAAAGCAGTTTGATTATTTAAAAATTAAAAGACCATATTCTGCATGAGTCAAAATAAAATTGAAGGTATGGCACTCATTTTACCAAAATGATATAGTTCAAATTTCCTGTATTTACAAGATATAAAGTGCTTGAACCAGAGCTTCTCTGTGAAATATGACTTTGCATTTCTTGCTTGCAAAGCAAAGCTGTAATGGGCCTTTGCATAATGGCATCAGCAGAGTCAAAATCATTCTTACACAGATGAATGCTCTTAAGTTATCTCATCATGCAAATCCCTGCCCTTCCAGACCTTTAAGGGGTTCAAGATCAGTAGCTAGAGTAACCTTATAGCAGAAAAAGGACTCGTAGGTAGTTTTTTAAGCTATTTAACTCTCACATAAGGATACAAAATAGTGAAAATCTTGCTCAATCGATTTTGTTCAAAACTGACTACACTCAAATAAAAGACCTTATAATAAATCACTAGGGCTTAAGCTTCCTGTCCTTTCTCAGCAGGAGCTAGTTATCTTAACTACAGTCTAACATTAAAGTCTCAGGTACTAAATCCAGCATTCTGTGATGCAGGCTTTCTGTGCAGGGCTACATTTGCTCAGAAATCTAATGGGCTTTCCAATCTAATGTTAAATTTCTTTCTCAGTGACAGGGTAATGAACCCTTTGAAAATGGCTAACTCAGTCCTGAAAGGTATTTTCTATTATTACATATTTAAAAAAAAAAAAAAAAGGAAGAATAGTGTGATTCCCATTATCACAGGAAAAAGAAACCCAAGAGGAAAATCTGCAGATTATTGCACTGTTTTTAGTACCTCTAGTTCTTAGTTCTAAAAAACATATTTTTAATTTCAAATTGTTGGTGGTGTAATTAAGATAGGCATTTTTATTGAAATAACAAATTCTTTTTACAGTGCTACAGTACTTTAGGATATGACCCTCTTAAGTCCTGGATTTTCTACCTTGTAAAAAGTCGTTATGACAGTATTCAATGAAAAACTCATTTGCGCATGCATGACTCGGTATA
Organism: Crypturellus undulatus; assembly: GCA_013389825.1. NCBI lineage: Eukaryota > Metazoa > Chordata > Aves > Tinamiformes > Tinamidae > Crypturellus > Crypturellus undulatus. The sequence continues at coordinate 205,931 of VWPW01026079.1, forward strand.
TTCGTGGCCTACTCCATGTCAGCTACTTTTTCTTAATTAAAATCCGTCAGAGAAAGGTAGGAAGGCACATCTTAAAATGGTGTGTTTCAAATCTTTCTGATTTAATTTAAATATTTTTTTCGGGAATAAATGGAACTTTCAGGCAGAAGAGGGAGAACACCATGCTTTAGGAATACGCAAGACTTGATTTGTACCATACCCTGAACTTTACTCACAGTCCAAGTCTGCTTTTTCCATTTCTGCTTTTTTTACCTTTCATTTCTCATGTATTTAGCAGGGAAACATATAGCTAATGTCTTCTTACAGTAGTCCAAAAGAAAAAGATATTTGTAGGCTCATTCTTTCAAATAGCCTACTCCTTTGCAATTTTGTCTTGCTTCGTGTGTATGAATCCATATGCAGATTTGTACACTTAAAATTATTCTGCTTATTGAAGACCTCTGAATAAAAATGTGCATTTGGGGGAGGGAAAAGGTGAGAAGCAGATCCTTTCCATTGTATACTTATGGATCACACAAATAATGGATCTAGTGCTTACTGAGTATTTTCATTAGCACTTCATATCTTTCATGTTTTTTGGAATCTCTAAATATAAATGTAATAAAAAGATGTAGATCATTATTTACCTTATTCTTTAGACACATATATCATAAAGCACTACAGGTATGGGATGTGGACTCTGGATATTTTTTGTGAAGATGATTTAATTTAGACTAAGATCCATTTGCAGTGGCACACTTCAGGAACAACTCCACTGCAGTGAAGGGATTAATCTCAGCATAAGCTCAAAATCAAGCCAGTTAGGTTTCTTTTGTATTTTTCATTTAGGTTGATTAAATAGATGTTTCAAATATTTTCTCTTTATGGTATTATTACCAAGACCTGGAAAGGTGCTTCTGCTCTTTCTTGCTTAAACTCAGTTTCATCTACATTTGACTCATTTGATGTTTGTTCTGTAACCTAGAAAGAACGGGAAAAAGGAGAAGACAGAAGGCAGTGACTGACATTCAGGCAAGGGTTTTTAAGAAAATCTTAAATTAATGAGAGGGAATAACTATTTCACTCTGCTCACTCTAGCAGAACAAGTTACAATATGTCACTAACATAGAGCGTGCACACGAACACGGGCATGTGGCCTGCTCTGCTGTGGGCTTTTTTTTTTTTTTTTTAACCTGTATGGTAGATAATTTGCAGAAACTAAAAGCACTTGAACCATTTTATTTCAATCCCTGCAGCTTCTCAGTGCAGTAACATATCTTTCTTTTTGTGTTAGGAATAATTGTGATATCCAAACAATAGTATTAATAGAAGACATATTTTTTTTCTCCTTTCAATACAGCAAATGTTTTATCCCTAATTTCAGGATAGAGGTTTATATTTCTTAGAACTGGACAGACTCTGCATTTCCCTTTTGCTTTGGCAATAATGACTGCAGCCTTCCCACATGTGGAGTAGTGAGCGCCTGCCTATTTGCGGGGCTGGAGCTTCCAGGGAGCAATGATTTCTTGCAGATGCAGTGCACACATTGGTCTCTGTATATCTGCACATTTCTGTGGCATTTCTAACTTTCCTGCATTTTTCTTAATTTCATTCCATGGTGTTAGAATAGGACATTTTTTACCCAACCCCTCCTCTACTTCTAAAATATAGAGGTCTAGCAGATTGACACTGTGAGTTTGTATTACAGCAAGTCTCTTTGATGCTTAGCTGAAGCTCAGCACAGCATATTTTCTGTGCCTGTTCCACGAAAGAGGCACAGGGTCAGTGCTTCACATGCGCAGGAGCTGCAGGGCCTCAGTGCCTCCCAGCCTGAGCTCAAATCTGGCGTTCACAGTGAAGGATGATTTAACAATCAGGAACAAAATGCTGCTCCCCTACTCCCAAGCTTCCAGAGCTACTGGCCTGAATATTTTTTCTGCTTAGGAAATGTGAAGAGTTTTTTGCGTTGTATATTACAGGCAGACATGGGCCTCTTCTTATTGATCTCAGAGCTAAACCATGGCCGTGGGAGCCCAAGAGTGTCCTGCCATGCTGGCCTGGTCACACAACTCTGGTTTCAGGGCAAAGTAGGGTTTCCAAAACATAAATGTGTGGAGATACTTGTAGAAATCCTGGACTTAGAAGGAAAGAGGAGAGATTGTAGTATAGATTTTTTCAGTGCAGTAAAAAAAAAAAAAACTTTTATTCTTGCCGTTATTTCAGGGGCTGTACATTTGTCACAACAGTGGGGTTGGAAAGGTGGAAGAGCCCCCTATGTAGGGGAGGCCTTTAGTGCCTGGAGCCTGATTCAAATCAGCACAGCAGCATCAGGTCTGGAGCGCTGGAATTCCGGCACGGCTGAAGCAGCCGGCGTGATTTGGGTGAGAGCAAGTCGTTGCCATGGGGATGCGGCTCTGCTGCCGCATCACTCGCTGCTGGCACCTGTGCTGCTTTGGGGTTGCTCCGTGGCTGCAGCGTGGGCTGCGCCGCAGGCCGCGCGCAGCCCAGACCTTTGGGCCTTCGGGCAGTCCTGCGGGTGGGCGGCTGGCTTGTATGAGACCTGCAGTGATGCAGAGTTTCACATCCGATTCTGGCTGTGTAATCCAGATGACTGAGTAGAAAATGTGTTATAAGAGACAGAAATATTTTGTCTTTTAAATGTAATTGATCTGTAAAAAGCTATCAGCAATGATTTGCATTGCTTCTTCCTTGGTTATGAAAGACTTTCAGTCATGTGTGCATAATAATATTTCAGCTGACACTGATAATTACTGTTGGAGTTTTTCACCAACCAAAATGCATTTTGAAATTCAAAAGCTAATACATATCAAATCTGTTCAGTCAAAAACATTTCATTTGCCTTTTCATCAGTAAACTCATGAAAGGTAGAACTAGGCACATGATATTAGACCCTTTTATTTTTATCCTGTTCTTTTTCTTAATTCTTCTGGCTGATGTGAGCAGATGGCTCCAGCATACGGTATTTTCATATTCCAAGAGCCCCCTTGTGGGCAAATGTATTTTTCCAACTATGGATGCCAAAATGTGACAGTCGCTCTAGCTGTTTTCATCTGAGAGCATGTGACTCTTCCTTTACTTTCCTTTAAAAAATAGTATTCCATGAAGCAAAAGTATCAGAATACAGTGTCATGTGACTTAAAGTTTTGGCATCACATTCAGATGAAATATTCAGAAATATTTTAGTTCAATAAAAACATGCAAGTTAGTTTATTTATATGAATACTTAGTGCACATGGAAACTTCCTACACTCTGGTGTGTCTTTACACCTGATTCTCTTCATATTCAATGAAGGCATAGAGAGTAACTAGTACTGATAAGGATAGCAGTACTTTTAAATATTTTATAATTACCTAAATTATGTTCCCTTGGGAGGAGGTGAACCAAAGAGACTGGAATATGCAGTGAAATGCTCTTTAATGCATTGGGGAATTGAATATGTTACAACAATTCATATAGATTAATAAGCTGATTTGTATTTAGAAAAATTAATTATAGCTAAAGACCGCTCTGCTGAGCATAGCCTGATATGCACCTTTGCAGTGTCTTCAAAAATCTTTAATGCATAGAGCACAAAATAGGCTTTACCTTTTTGAAATCTGGCACACATGTATTTGTAAGGCTTACAAAATGCTTTTTATATGCAATGAGTGATGGATTGCTATGTAAATAAGGAGACAAAACATCACACAGCTGTAGCAAAACTGGATGCAACTCCACTGGAAAAATAAAATCTGATTTCTAAGAGGCATTCATGTAACAGGATGAATCTGTGCAAAGCTTGCAGGATGTAAATAGTGCTGTTTTATTGATGTTCAGGGCTTAATGAGTAGGAAAGAAAGTGTACTGCAAGATGATATATGGGATTTAAAAGTAAAATATTCTATATTTGCACTTTTTTTTCTAATAGGCATTTTCATTTGATATACAATTCCAAACTCACAGGTGATTTGTGGATGATGACAAAAGGTACTTTTCTGCAGTAGAACCATTGCATTCAATTTATAAGGAGTATGGTGTTTATATAGGTTTTCTGGCATTTGCCTTATATGCACAGCAGTACCAAGAAAGTTTAAGGTTTGGGGTATAAACTGATCACCTGCTCATACAGGGAAGAAATTCATCCTCCTGTCAAATTGTGAATTACTGGGATTTAAGGCTTTCTGGAGCAGCGGTCATTATTAAAAGAGATATAAAGCTTCAGTCTTTTCCATGGTGTGCTTCTGATGTTCCTAAATTGCTATGGATAGCTAAAATTGGACAATATCTTGCAAATATTTGTCCAGATAGTACTTGCCTCCTTTGCACAAAAAGTTCCATGGAAAGCCGTTGGCAAAAGCTTAAAAGGGGTAGGAATTGTTTCAGAGAATTATTTTTTATAAAGATGAAAAAAAAACTTCAGTAATATTTATCAGGAAACAGTAAGGTATGTTTCACTCCACAGACATCAGAAACTCCCTTCTACACATTTTTCCCCTGACAATTGAAAATAAAAAGCAGTGCCATTAAAGGCCCTGGTGACTTAGCAATTACCATTACATTTCTGCTGCAGGCCCTGATTTGTACTGCTGTAGCAATTGTCAGCTGTGAAGCTCTGCTTCCTCAAGAAAGCCTCACGTTTTAGCAAGGCAGCCAGGTACCTCATGTATTGTCTACAAAGTTAGATGACTTTGGAAGGGGCCTCAAAAGCCAATTTGAAGTAACCTGGTGGTTCAGGTTAGTAACTGAAGTAACTGAAATAGTTTTGTTTGACTGAAAAAATTATCAGTAAAGAAAACAGAAATAGATTATACAGGCATATGCCTCTAGTCAGCATAGAGCATCATTTTTATACTATAAAAAATGGGTGCCAGATGTACCATTACTATAGTCCTAACTTGCATGCTTCCCAGAGAATGACAGCAGGTAAGGTGAAGATTGTGTATCCCAGGTGAATCTTCAAACAGATACTTTCCTAACATTTATTGTAAGAATTCTCATCAGAAACCTCACTAAGAGGTCTTAGGAGAAATGACTTTCAGTAACAGATGAATCACATATCATTTGCATTTTTCACTAAATTGTGTATCACTCATGCTCACCATCCGTGAGCATGAAATACTCGCACATCTGCTCACTATTTATATCTCTGCCTGTTTCACACAAGTAATAATGATTTTGTTCCATATTCATCCTCTGTAATCATGCCTAGGATGTCCTTCCAGTAGGATGGGGCTAAACTAGGAAAAGTCACAAAGAAGAGTTTAAGAATCCTACTTCACCCTGTCTGAGGTTTTTGAGTAGCCCGTTAGCTGTGTCACAGGGTTAGGGGTTTGGTGGCTGTGCTGTGGATGGAAATTTAGGGGCATGTGTGGAAGAACCTAGTGATTTGTGTGCCCACAGCTTGCATCTCTGAGGAACCGGTATCTATGTGGGGTGTAAGTACAAAAGGAACAATACCTGGGAACATTCGGAGATTTAAGTATAGATAACAGTAATGGATGGATGTACAAAAGACAACCATTAGTTTCTTTTCTAATTTAGAATGCCTAGTAATCTATCCCATAATTACATAGTAATCTGTCATATAACAGATTCCTCTCATATATTACTCTTATACAGCAAAATAATTCAACATTAGGGGGTAATGGCGTGGTATGTGACAGACCGGTCAGTATAAGATTACCTAAAGATGTGCCTAAATGAGTAGGCATGTTAAGTGACAGTGGACTTCCTGGCAGTTCAAAGAAGTACGCCAGAATTTTTTTCCACCGCAAGTGACTAGTTTGAATGGACATACTAGACTATACTTTTTCATGGTGGTACTTTTATCTGTTCGTTTAGGAGCTTTTGAATGCTTGTTTGAACTACTGTTCCCAAAGAAAGCTGGCTTTAAATCACTTATAACAAAGGCATCTGGCTAGTCATGGATTTAAAAAGAAAAGTGCTCTTGAGATTGCATGCTTTAACGTAGCAGAGCAGTACTCTCTGTCTTGCCTACAAGTCAGGCTGGCCTTTGCAGGAAATATGAAGCATAAGCAAATTCCAATACAGAGGAGATTAAGAGTACTCATAAATTAATTTCATACTTGCAAGTAAAGTCAGGCTTTCTGCCAGGGTTCTGCAGGTGAAGAGCAATCTGTTCCATTACACCCTGTACATTATAGCCTTATACCTACACTACGTCTAAAACTTTCTCTGATTTACTAGATTTTAAAGATCCACCTGAGCTATGCATTAATTTCTACTTGCTACCTATCTGTCAAGTGATTCTGTACTGTTTATATTTTGAAAGCTGATATCATTTACAGAACAGATGTCTGCTGTTTTTTAAATTACATGACAGAAAATATAATGATTTTGTGCTACAGTTTTGGAGTGGTTTATAAAGATTTTAAAAGAGAGAAAGGCATTGTTTCAGATTTCAAAAATATCCAAGTCAATTTTATGTATCTTTTATCTATATAATTCTCCCCATTTTTGTCTTATATATTGTCTTAGTCACCAGGGAGTCTGAAGTCCTCTCAGGAAATAAGCCATATATATATTTTTTTTCAGTTCATTCTGCCCCTTGCTTTCCTTGAGATGATGGGCATTATAAAGAAAGTCTGCACATGCTGCCCTATATTTACCCTGGTGCTGGCAGTCTCACAGACTGTATTGCTAGGAACAAGACTTAGCGAGACTTATGCTGGACATGCATTTTCCTGGCACTTCTTTCGTAGCCTTGGTCTTTATAGGAGAAGAACTCTAGTTCATTCAGTGAAAATCTCTGTCCTTGTGATAGAAGAGTCTGTAGTGTCCCTATCTTTATGCCCAGACTTACAGCAGACTCTGAAAATTTAGACCTGTCTGTGTGATTTAGTGCTTGGGGGAAAACAGAGGGAAGCTTTGCAGTACAGAAGATCACAACAGCTTTAGCCCATGCTGATGCTATGTACAGAACTATGCCCTGAACAACTTAGAGGTCCATAGAGCCTAAAGGCTTTGTAACCAACAAGTTGTACACGGAAGTTTAAAAGGATGAGAGTATCTACTGTCTGTGAACTGACAAGAGGAGATCTGCAGTTAGAGCTGGTAAGTCTCACAAGAGTCAATTATCCTGTTGTTCTGGCTGCAAACAGTGGTTTTAAAAGTGCAGGACGTGTTAAGCAAGAACTTCACTGACTAGTAAGTCTTAGTAGCATCAAATGCCGTTTTTTTTTTTTTTTTTTAAGTATGAATTATACCTCAAAAGATTATATAGGAAACTGAAATTGCATACAAAAATGTGCTAAGTGTTCAGAAACAATTGTTCAAAATGTAACATATCCTCAAAGTCCTGTTCAGAAAGTAGCAGGATGTTGAGATCTATTATTCTGCACGTTAATGTGGAAAGTCCAGTTCATTTCAGCAGAAGAAGGACCAGATTTTTTTTTCTTTAGCTTGGAAAGTACTAGGAATAGTAAAGATAAATCCTTAGCAAGAACCAGTGAGTTCTCCCCCAGAATTCTTCAGATACCACAACTGAAGATAAATTTCAGGTATCAGTGTGAGATTTCAGTATCTGAAATTCATTGTCTGTTCTATTATTATTCTTGTTGCTTACCTTAAAAAAATCTACTTGTGACATAGTCCTTTCGAAGCTGTGCAGCAAGATGTTAATCTGCCTTTCTATCTCTCTCATACTGTTTATTATTGCAGTAGCATCCGAGCCTCAGGAAGAGACATGGTGTTAAGGTTAGTTAAAAGAAAAAAATATATATATATATATTTGTGACTGTCTGGGACAACAGTATTCATCTGCACCATTTTTTACTGTGTGGTAAAAAAAATTTCACTACACTATGTGATAAATTATGAATTGTGTGCTTAGCTATGCAAAAGTTGTTTGGGTTGCATCCTCCTTTTCCCACTCAGTTGTCTTCCCAGGGTATGCTAAAGCTTTCAGTAGCTCATTCAGGAGTGATTGGGTCCTTGCACGTTTTGAAGTACTATCATTGTCCCACTTTTTTTGTTAGCTAAGCTAAAGGCTGTGAACTGATGTTTTCAGCAAAATATTTTTCCTTGTAGATATGGACTGTATCATCATGCGAGCCTGCAACTTTGCTTTTTCTCTTATTCATTGTTACTGATTTTAAATTGCAAACTCATTTCTGCGGTGACTGTCTCTTCTTCATATATGTACAGTATATGCTCACTGTTTATATAGGAAAATTTTATATCATGGTAAATTGCACAATAATTAAAATTATGCAAATCTTCTCATAAACAAAAACTAGCAGACTTGGTTAAAAAATATATATATATATTTGGTAATTGTTAGAAATAGGCTTCCCTCAGCACGTCTCTTATGGGAAAAGAAAGGTATTCCAGTTTAAACAGTAGTCTAACTTTATTATGTTCCAAAGCAGATGAACTTTATTTTTCAAGCACTGCTATGAGTTACACATATATGACATATATCCTCTTAAACTGTGCTGTCACTTCATGCACAATGAAGGGAATAAACTGTAGAGAAATGCATTGTCCTAGAGGTAGCCATGGATGGCACTGTAACTTGCAGACAGCTTCCTGATTCGTAGGGCTTCTCTTGTGCTGTGGAAGGTCTTTTTATCAAGTTAAGCCTTTTTCAGGTTAAGCCTTTTTTTTTCTGGGTCTTTGTCTGCAAAGGAGTTATGGAGTGAATGTTCATTGAGCATGCTCATTGACCATGCTCATGTATCCCCATCTGCCTGTGCCATGGGATAAAGATCCAGATAGTCAGCTGCCCAGACAAGGATGGAGAGGTGCTTATTCCATTGCTTGTCTGCAAAAGGTTTGTTTCATGTTTCAGTCTCAACCTTAAAGAAAGGCCCAGTGAGTTACAACAGAAGACCGTTAAGTCTGTCTCTCATTTCTGATTGTTATCATTAAAGGACACTTAAGGAAGAAGTAAAAGAAATGTATCTGAATGATCCTTCCCCTGGAATGACATACTAAGTTTAGTGATCTATAATCTGGGAGTGTGTCTAGACTATGATTTTTAAAAGCCACTCATATCCTCTGTGGATGAACGTAAACTCATTGTGAGTCTTTTCATATCCTTCAACTTTCACAAGAATATAAAAAGTCCAGCAATCTTTTAGAACCAAAGCATTTCTTCTTAGAAATTTCTTCTTCTTCTTAACCATTCATTTCTTAATGCTATAAAAGCAAGATGAGGAAAGGCCAGACTGTGCCTCTTGAGCTGAAAGCTGGGCTGAAGGTAGTATTTCACTGAAGAGCAAGTAACCCTGTATTTTCCAGAAAGTGCCTTGAGATAAAAGTGTTTACATGGACATTTTCAGGAAAGCAGCTGATCTTGCAACAATATTCCAATACCAATGCTGCTGTCCTGGTCCTATTTCTACATGCTCCTCTCTACATAGAAGCTTTCCCCCTTCCCTTTGTGCACATACATTTCAGGTTTCAGATTTTTCTGATCTCTGTCATGATTTTGTATATATTGGTTGTTATAATGCTGTCCCTTCTTATTTTCATCTCCTTTCCTCTATTCCTGTGGAGCTAGCTGCTATTCTGTCCCCATATTCTCTTTTTACCTATTTCTTTTTATTTCTCCATAGAGCTCTTTCAAATAGCTGTCTATCCTTCTGCCTTGCCTTCATGGCATGAATAGTCACTTTCTCTATCTAGACTTGTGTATTTCACATCCTTATTTTCTTCATCTAGTATTCATGAGTTGTCCATGTTGTCTTTTATTCTTTCCTCTGTCATGTCCTTAAATCCCCTTTAAAACTTGATTCCACGTACCCATGGCAACAGTCACTTTAGATTCTGTGACCAAAGCAAGCACCGGATTAATTCTGTGTTGCTTTTCCTGTTTATCAAATCACACAGAAATGAGGAAGCTGATTTTCCTATCAGATGACTCATAACTGTCCACTAGAGCTGACGTTTGAGCTTTTTCTTAAGAGCTGAGTGAACAACTCCAAAGGAACAGTTCTGTTAGTGAATGCAACCCATTTTGCCAGTTTTGCATTGTCAAACAGAATTTTTCAGACTTTTACAAACTCTTTCACAAACAGGAATGACACATCAAATGTTTCCTATGAATTTCCTATGAGATTTCAGCCTTTGAATTGTCCATGCACACATACATGTGGAGTGTCCTTGATCTGATATTGCAGCATGTGACAGGATGCGTACTTTGGGATATTCTTCCCAGAACCCTGAGATGAGGAAGGCAGCAAAAGGCAACGCTTATCTGGGGCAGCAAGGAAAGATATAGGATAAACTAACTTTGTTAACTGGCATCTGCTACTGCTGTGGATACTGCTGCCTTGTACAGTGTGGGGTGAGAACATGTGAACCAGTTCAGCAGGTTTGGCCTGAGAGGTGGCTTTGCAAACCATTGGTGAAGGCTACAAGCACCCTTTGGGCAGAAAGGACAGAGTGCTCCAGTCACGGGTTGTAGAAGTGCAACTGTTAGAGCTGATAGTAAGAGCCATTGAGAAGCTAGTCATCACCTGTGATTGACTAGCTAATTAACAACAGCTAACGTGTTAGAGGAACACACAGATGTTACATATGAGCATGCATTGTGTTAACTATAAAATGAGGAGGGAATGCAAAAATTTCTATGAGGTATGGAAGGGTGCTTAATATTAAAGCAGGAAGGTAAGTGTATACAGAGTTGATTATCTTGTGAGATAAGATGTTGATATGGTTTCACACATTAATACTAGAAAGAAGCTGCTTATCTGCTTATTTAGGTAGCAGAGATGACCAGTGCATTTAGCAGAAGAAACTTCTTCAAAAAGATGCATCTTGACCATCTGTTGCCAGATGGAAGTATTCTACTTCTGAATCATAGGCTCAGATGCCATATTTAGAAAATAAATCTTTCATGGATAGATCTGCACCACAAAACTGTGGTGATCCTCACATATGCTCACTGAGGTTATATTTTCTGTTTACTTTGGCCTTAAGTTATATACTCATGTGTACATATTTTCATTTAGCAGATAGCAAATCCTGCAGTTCACACCATCCTTTGAGAGATATCCCAGTTGCTTGAGTAAGAAGTGCATAATTTTATTCCTGGAAAATGCAAGCACAGCATAAAACTCCTATTTCATTTTATTCATGATTTATTTGAGGAGTCTATAAGATTTAGCATGTGTACTTAGGAGGCTAGTCAGGTGGTGTTCTGATATGAAACAGGGCCAAGACATAGAGCCAGTCAACTCACAACTTCTTGGTATATGAGTCTTGGCGAAAATTTTCCATATGAAGAAGTCACCTATTTTGTTTCCTGTGCTCTTTAAGATATTTACTGTCTAGTGAAAGGAGATTAAAAAGAAGACAGCTGTAGATCAGGTAATGGGTATCTTTATACAATCAAATTTCAAGTCAATTGACTCCAGTGTTTCTCAATTTTAATGAAGTATGAAGATGACTATCATGTTTATGTTCTTTGAAGTTTAATTGTGTCTTTTTACACATATTATTTTGCATAAAATGGATCCTATGTAGAAGCTAGGAATTATCAGTTAATTTTATCTCATCAGGAATAATCTCAAGCTTTTGTGTTACATGAGGTGAAATGAACAGAGTTGATTTGGCCAGCAGGAAGAAGAACAAATAAACAGAAGCTAATGAAATAGTGTTTATACACATGGTCCCTGTCAAAATTATCTTAACTAGTCATATTTTGAAAATCAGATTGCTGCACCTGCATAAAAACTCTCCAACTGGCAATATGATGCCCCTCCTTGATTTGCAAAAAGGAGATTTACACCACTGTCACATGTAGCTGCCTCACATCTTTTTGCTGGCAATACAGAATTTGCTTAGACAGTCACATTAGGAAAGTCCTTAGTATGTTTTACGTTACAGTTGAAAGGCTGGGAAGAAAAGCAGTACTGTGTGAGCTGTCTGCTTCCCATAAATCACCCTCAAAATTCTGCAGATCAGCAGTTCAATATAACTTGAAATGCAGCTGTTATTAAAAGCAAATTTTGATATACATGTAAGCAGAGTAACTTCTGCTTCTTGTTTGTATGCACTTTTGCTGAACATTAGAACAACTTATTTTTGGGGGGCAAAAGTATTTAGAAATAGCAAATTTCACAGTTTGGCATGTGACAAGCTTTAATTCAAGCTAAAATTGCTTGAGGCTTGTCAAACTTTGTAACTGAAACAGTAATGAATATTTTGTATGTCTATTCAAAGCTAATCAGCATAACTCAACATTTGGACATTTGTCCATAATAAGAATAAGAAAATCAGTTGAAGAAAATATCAATACTGAATATATCTGGGGAAATCAGTGTGACTTCCCTTAGTCTGCTACTGTTCCAGTATTATTGTTACTGCGCCTCTGTCAATGCACCAAAAGCACACGCGTCAGGTGGAGTTGTTTTCTTATCATCTGTTTCACATTTGATTCCAAATGAGATTACAGGACAGACAGGTAAATGGAGCTGGCTGACTGTGTGTCCATTGCTTGCAAAGGCTGTAGCTGGAACAGCAGGGTGTGATGTGCCTGCAAGTTCTGTAGGGCAGACTGGTAGGTGGATGGCAGTGTGGCTGGCCAAAAAGGACCTGAAGAATCCTAAAGATATAGGTGACTGAGCACTGACAAAGGCAGTGAGTGGTGTGACTGTGCTACCATACCTAGTAGTACACTCATGCATGAAGCCAGTTTGACTCGCCCACTTCCTCTGCCAGCCTCAACTGTGATGGACCCTTAGCAGCCGTAATTATAGTTTTTATCAATCAACAGCTAAAAAACAAAGTTGTTTGAATTCACAGAATTATATTTTATTGGTGAATGATTTGGTCATAACTTCCCTTTAGGACGATTAGTTTATGCTGACTTTGTTGTTACGCTGTTGCATGAACTGTCTCATTCATTCTTACGCAGACATTAGTAATACATGGAGCTGCAGCCCAGTTTGCCTTGCGTGGAAAATCTATCTCTGGCTGCAGAGCAAGCTGCAGGCTAAGACACAGTATGCTTCAAAAGTTCCACATGTTTGAATATGTTTATTCTAAAGCAGAGAGAAAGACAAAGACCATATGCCAGCAAAGATATACATGAGAAATTACTCCAACAGTTATGCTTTAGTAACTATCTTTGTGTCATTCTGCAGAGATTCCCACAATCAGCTGCCTGAGATGTGTCTGTGTGTGCTTTCTAATTGGCAAGTGCTGCCCATTACAGCTGTAGAGGGTCATTGTCACAGCTATGTCTGATGGGAATTCATTGCAGTATCAGTACTTTGCTATTTTGCCCCACTGGGATATATATTTTTAAGTACAAAGCTATGGAATTAAGATTTGCCTTGATTTCACAAATGAAGTCATTCTACAAAATTCTCTTCCTGCTTAAACTGTTATTAATTTGCCTCCTTGCAAAGGAAGTACATTCTCCCCTCATCTTCTTAACATAAAAAAATGACCTTGTTATTTCAGATAATGCAGTTTGTTGGGCAAGACCTAATCCTGTCACTACAAATGTAATCCAGTGAATCCCCTTCTGGCTGATAACAGTTTTTACTACTTGAACTCCTGTGAGAGGGTTGTTCTGTTTTTTTGATGGGCTTCCAGGTCATCCTAATGTTAATCATTAGATAATGAATAATCTAAAGGTAGTTTCTCTGGTTCCTCACTTTGATCTTTCATGGAAGTAAGTTTGTCTCCCAATACTATTTCAGCTCTTTGTTTTACAGTTTTTTAAAGCTCATTCTTTTTAAATTCAAGACAAGAGAGCACCATTTAGTGGCAAAGTGAGCAATTGTCTTGGGCTTCAGTAGGAAAGAGCGTCCGATCATTACTAAAGTTCAGTGGTTAGGGGCACCCCAGAATTTGCAAGTTGCAAAGGCTGCCAAGAGTGTTTTTTCTCTGTCCTCGTCATGAAATTTTGCAGTGCTTCTCCTATGGATCTCAGCAGCTGATGGCAACCTACTCTTGCACTGTTTAGATTCCAATGGTGAAAGAGAAAGGCTTTCTAATAGTCAGATGACTTGCTGCATCTTTCATGTTGTCCCGGTTTCTCTAGCTGCATCCATAACTTTGTGTTAGATCAAAATTCCGCCTCACGCTTTCAGCCCAAAAATTCGTTATCTTATTGTCGTCATTGTGACTTTCCAACTCCACTCTGGAACAAGCCAGCAGGCTCTAGTGGCTCTGCCACTATAGCCAGTAGGCACATAATGGTGTAAATGATCTGGCTTTAAGAGTTCAGGCTTCCCTGCCAAAGACAGTAAGAAGTATCCAGAGATATGTGCTAGACATGTGCATGTCAAACTTGAGCATCTGATCCCCTTACTTCCTATGCAGTGTCCTTGATAGTGTTGTCCAGTAAGGATTGCTCCATGTGCTCCAATATGCTGTACTTGATAATTTTCTTAGAGAGATTGTAACAGTAAAAGCTGACCACAAAGCTTTCTCTGAAACATATTGGTGAATATTACTGTGATAAAAAGACAAAACATTAACAGTAGTGTTTGCTTCAATTACACCCGTAACCACTAATCCCCATTGCTCTTCTATAAAGACCTAAGTTAACTCGCATTTAATTTGTTATTCCAAAATAGTCCCTAGGTGACTACTTTTCTTTCCTGCTTGCTGTCTGTCTTTCCTGCCTTCTCACTTATATCTCTCTGTATGTCAAAATGTGATGAGGTTTTCTACTCATAAACATTTAAAAAGCATTTGCAAATTGCCTTTTATCGAAAGAAATAGGAGACAACAGATTTATCCTGCCAAGCAATATGTATGAAACTGAAAAATAGATAAAGTAACACAAATCAAGCATGGCACTGAACACTGTGAAGCATTTTAATTTCAGATGTTTAATTACCATTTCCAGATGTAATAAAAAGCTTGCTTTCTTATTTTAAATGCTTCTGCAGCAAGAGCTTTAGGCAGTTAAGAAGAACAACTTTCCTCCTTTCAGATGAGACATTCTCAGTGTGCAGGTGACTTTTGAGTTATCATTCAGAATGATGCTACTAGTTATTTTTCTGATAGCTGGTCATGGTATGAGGAGGAACTGTCTGCTAACTGGTATTTACCAGTTAGAAGGTCATAGATATAACCTTCATCAAGCAAAACAGCTAGTGTGGAGGTAGAAGGGAAAGAATAGTCGACTGCAGTGCTTCTCTGATAAGTTTAACTGACAACGGCTGTTGAACAGCATTTTTTACTTTTGCCCTGGTTGAAGAAGAATAAGAAAACACTTGCTGTAGACTCCATTTGTCTCCATACTGAAGCAAACCTAAATCTGAATATGTCTTAGATGAATTCTAATGGATATGTAAGTAGATGTAGATGTTCCTATAATGTGATCTGTCAGTTATGATACACGACTTCCCAGCTGCTGAAAACTTCAGCTCAGGAGCTTAACAATAGTCTTTGTGTCCTGTTTGTGGATAGCTTCTGTCCTGGTGCAACTTGTTGCAGTTTGATTGCAGTTTGATTGCTGTCCACATGTTCACTGGGCCTCTATTTCTGCCTGAAATTGTGAGATAATGGCAGACAATTAGTTTCGAATGATGTTCACCTATAAAGGGCCAATAAAAAGCTTTAGCCTGGACATAGATATGTACACATATACAAAATGAGAAAGAGTGTGTTTTGAGCCTGGAAGCAAAAAAGCAGGGTGAGCAGTTGAAGAACTACAATACAGCTCTCGCAGCAGGATATTGTTTAGAGGCTGGCGCAGCGTGGGTTGCCGCAGTAGGGCGAGCTTAGGGGGGCTCCAGGAACTTGTGCTTACTCTGATCTTGTAGTATTGCCTTTTCTTCCCACTGCTGGAAGCTTCTTCTTGTTTCTTTGCATAAATTCAAAGTAGTTCTCAGGCCTGCAAACTCTGAGCACTCGTGGTTTATGTTCACAGAGCACATTTTCCATCTTTACAAAGAACTGTTTGTCAGTGTCTTTGCTCTTTTGCTTCATCAGTAAATCACCCTCTTTTCCATTCTCCATTGTCTCTGTAAAGACCACCTAAATTTGACACTTTAAAAGGGTTTCTGTGATGAAGATTTGTTTTCTTCATAACACAGTGACCTTGTTTTTGATTTTCTTAGTAAATTGAATGTTCCCCAGGCACATTCTCTGTTTACCTTCTGGCAAGGTGCTACATTTTTACCACACCAGGGAGTTTAAATGCTACACATAACTCGAGCGAGTTGTGTTTGCATTTTAGTAGATTTTATTAGAGCATATCTTTATCTCTCCTGAATTATTGATAAGTATTTTGTTATTAGTGTAAGTGAACCTCACCATTAGTGGAAAGATGAAATAGAATATGTCAGTTGTACTTCTACGTGAATTCCAAATGATAGGGAAATCTACAATGGAATAGAAATCTTGTAACGATGCTGTCTTAGATCTGTTTGGTACTTGTGTAAGAAGCTTTGTAAGACAGGTAGCACCAGGCTCTGAAATTCACTTCAAATGGGCTTTGAAAAAGAGGCGTGCCAGAAGACAGGCATATAAATGGCAACTGTGGAGAATGCAGATGGTAACACAGTGAGGACATTAGGGGATTCTCTTGACTGTGGCTGTGCCAAAAATGTTGTGATATTAAGTAAGGCTCCTGAAATGACATTCAAGCTGTGAACCTTTGAGTAATGCTGGAAGCACCTAAGCTCTAGGCATCCTTTTGTACACTTAAAGTTGTTTAGACTGGCGGACCGCTTATTGCTGATGTCACATGCAAAGAGGAGGCATTCCTATGAATCAGAAGGACTGGAAGCAATAGGCATGCCTATTAATGACTTGCAAGGTTGTTTTTCAGGTAAAATGCAAGGCAGTGACTGCTTGTTGTTGAAACTTTGTGTTGTTTTGGCTGTGGTCTTGCTTCTATGCCCTCGATGTAACAGTTCAAAATAAAAAGAATCATCCTGGCAACACTAATGCAATTTTCTCATGCTGAGGAGAAATATTGAGACTTCTTGCAAGTTGAACGGAGTGAGTTGTGCACATCCAAATGGGATTAGAAACAGCAAGCATTGCTTGGTGAGAACTGCATGACTGCGGATGTTCGGTCTAGTGAGATTCAGCCAGAGCTTGTAGCCAGCCTTTGTTTGGAGCTGCAGGGAAAGACTTCCACTCCATCTTGCCGAACTCCTCGTGGAAGTGTGGACAGTCTTTCTCTCAAAATCAGAGAGAGCACAAATACAAATATGACTCCCTAGTATAGTAGTGCGGGACTGGTGATGACTTAGAGCAGAAGCTTCTGTGGAGACTGATCGTGTAGCCTACTGTTAGACGTACTCCCAGAGCGTTGGGAGTGGGTGGACTGGCTAATGCACACTCTGAGCTACTGCCAGGATAACTTTCACAGACAGTCTAGTAACAAGTTACATGAAAAGACTTTATATTACTGAAACAGAACTGGTTCTTTACGTAGAACTTTTTTTAAGGATGTCTGTATCTGTGCCCCCACAGGTGGCTTCTTGATGCCTCGTTCAGGCTCACTCATCTTCCTTCTAGCCCATAGCAGCAATCTGTGGAGAGGCAGTTTCAGATAAAATATGTGTTCATCCTATAGTATGGGTTCATAAGGGATGTCCTAGACTGCAGTGCATGTTTGTCTCCACGTTATGAAAAAGGAAGTTCTGAAGCATCTCAGGCTCTGCAGTTCATCCCCATTTTCTGTACTGAGAGCTTCAGGCATTGGCACACCCCCAGTTGCAGTACTTGGGAAGTGCTAACAACAACATCTTTTTCCTTTGATGCTATGCTGGGTGCTGTGCTATGCGAGGTCCCTCATTCCCAAGATAATTTCTGAAGAGCAGCCATGCCTTAATGCTGAGACCTTGTTTTCTTCTCCTCAATGTACTGTCAGCACTCAATAAATAATAAATAATAGTTATGTTGGTATCTTTTTAATGAGCTGAGCCAATAGTCCCAGTGTGCCGTAGCTGTGCATGTGTATCTCCATATGCAATATTAATGGTTATATTATATAACTGTGTAATGGTGTTAGAAGAGTCAAAGGGACTTTTGCCTGAGTGAGAAACTGAATCCAGTATGAACAGCAGAGGTTGACTCTAGATGCATACAAGTAAATTGATCGATCATACAGCCACCATCTTCTGTTTTCTTGATAAATATGCTCAGCCTTTAACAGTTAGAGAGAGATTTCAAGAACACATGCCATGCTCCTTGCCCTGTGATATATTTTTCTGTTTCACTGCTTTGGAAAAGCACAAACTGAATGCATATAACCACTGCTGTTTGATAGTTCTAAAGGCTGTGCAAAAAAAAACAAACAAAGAAGACAAAAAAAAAAAAAAGAGTGACAAGGTCCCACTTGAAAAGCTAATAGCTCCCAGGGAGATCCAGCTGGTGCCTTCCCACATCTCCCTGAACATCCAAGCACCATGTTTCCACTAACTCATTCAGAAGGAGAGGGAGACGCAGTGTCACACTCCCCAGGCACTGCTCTAGGGGAGGAGGGCCACCCAGGGTGCTGTCTGCCTGGCGAGCAGCCGGGCTGTGCATACTTGTGCCAGAATTTGTTTTTCTGATACTGCTTGGAAGCATCTGCCTTCTCTTTAGTCCTGGACCCCGCAGCCCCCAACCCTGTGTGCACGTGCACAAGAGGGAGTGCATTGTAAGGCAAAAGTTGAAATACAAGAGCCAGTTGTAGCTTACTAAATGATTAGAGAAAGAAAGGGAGTGAAGAAGGGAATTGGGAGAACATGGAAGAGAGGGAGAAAAGGGGAAAGGTGCTGGAAGCACTACATGACAGAAACAGAATGAAGAGAAGGTACGAGAAAAGAAGAAACTGGAGGGAGGTAGAAAACAGGAAGACAGTGATGAGAGAGAGTAAGAAGGAGTGAGGGAGGAGATAGGAAGGAAGAATAGTAAAGGATACAGTTGAGGGAAAACAGAAGAGGGATAAGGGACTCTCTTAGTAAGCTTTAGGAAGAGACTAGAGAGATGCTGGGAATCTCAGGGAATGAGAGCTGGCATGGTATTTCTTAAAGACAGCTGTTGGAGTAGCACCTTTCAAAGCTATTACTACTCCCAAGCAGTTGTTTATGGCCATACTGTCATAGCAGTGAGCAAGTAAATAAGTGTGGATGTAAAGCATGATTGTATATACATATAAAGCAGTCAAAAGGTTGATGTGATTATAAAGCCCAGGTCATAAAGAGGCTTCATTCTAAGGCTTGAATTCTAAGGCTTATTTCTGCAAAACTTTTGTGCCTTCTCCTAATGTATCTAAACCTAAGTCCATAAGTATAAACATTAAGCACATGCTTAGGTTTCTTTGAAGTCAGTGGAAATAGAGTAGCTCTGTTAAAAAGTGATAAAGAATTTGTTTTGAATCCAAACATTTGAGGTCAAAATATGCAGGGATATTATTAAAACATTTTTAAGTGCATATCTTTGTATAGATACTGTTGTTTGGAATAATAAAGGCTGGAATCAATTTAACAAACTAGCGAGATATAAATTAATTTGGAGCTCTTTTATTCTGCAATAAAGGAGCACACACAGTCTTCCTTCCCATTTGTAATTCTCACCTTCCTTTTTTTTGGTACAAATCTGTGTTTTAATCAAGTCTTTCATACCTGTGGACGCTTTATTCTCAACAATGCCAACTCCATACATATGGACATAATGTACTTTGTTTTCTTCACAGGTGAGCATGATTCCAAGCAGCAGGCATCAATCTCAGACAAGCTACTTGATGATGTTCTGTTTCATAATAGTTGAGGTAAGAAAATATTGTAAGTGCATTGCTAAGTAACTTCAGCATTTTTTAAGAAAGTATTCTTAACAACAACAACAAGATTTATATTTATCAATGTATTTGTATTTATCCTAATATGGAGTATTATCTGCTATGTGGCAATCACTTTTTTTTTGCCTCATAACTTTAAATTTTTGTTTTAGTTTTTGCGTGAGATGAAGTGGGGTACTTAAACCTGAACTTTTCATTTTAAGTGGATTTAACATTACGAAGTGCCAGAATCCAAACACTAACAGGATCCAAGATCTAACAGGATGAGAAGCATTCAGGGAGAGGAGGATTTTGACATTAATCATTCACTGAGAGCACTGCAACTGTGAAAGAAAGAACTACTGCTGATGAAATGCACTAATTGTGCTAATGAAACTTTTTAATGTGTTATACTGTCAGGATGCATACACTGCAAGGCTGCTGCTTCCTTGAAATGGAAACAGCATAGTAATTCAATAACTTCTTTATTTTGTAATGTAATCTTTCCAAGCAATTTCTCTGCTTGGCTCTGTTAAACCAGTAACACCATAGTAAGCAATTTTGCCAATACAGATAATTGTTTAAGTTGTTAAGGACTTAGATAACAGAGAAAGAGTTGCAAATAAATGTCATGTATGGAAGAGCTGTGTTAGTCACCCTGGGAATGTAGAAATGAGCCAGCTGCCTTTTATTTGTCCTCATCTGCTGGTAGAGAAAGGAACTGGATAGACCTATAACTTGGAGCAGGTATTGTTTCTTCTCTTCTTCTTCTTAATGGCTTTTTTTACTTCTAAGAAATAGATCAAAGCAAAAAAAAAAAAAAAAAAAAAGGGGGGGGGGGCAAGGACAGCAAACTAAAACTCAAACTAAAACTTTCCTGTACCTGTTGCATATGGATAAGGTCTTGAACTGTTGTCTGTGGGATAGTTTTAGTGTATTTAGAGATATGTTTAGACAATGAAGTCATGTCCTAGAGCTTGTGTATAATAACTATCCCAATTGATTTATAAGCCATATTACTCTGTATTTCTTTAAAACACCCACATTGATGATATTTCTCATGAAAAAGGAAAGAAAAAGATTATCTAGAAGTATCTATTCATTACATCAATCTGGTAAAATACAGCTACTGGCGCTGGATTAGATTGCTGTGTATCAAAAGTAATGAATATTTCTCCCTCTGAAATATTTTTCTATCTTTAGAGGAAGAGTATTGGGCAAAAGCACCTCTGTGTGTCTGTTTTCGTTCTTTCTGTTGCTTCTGTGCTGCTAGTTGCAAAGTAAGGCAGTTAATACCTTAAGTAGGAAGTGCATTCATACAACCTGTGTGGATGATATAAATTTGTTATAAATACTGCATATAGTGAATTATGTGTGACTTAGCTTATTGTTGACTTAGGCTGTGTAATTAATGTCAAGGTCAGCAGAGTCAAATCTGAGGTTGTGTCCCCATTTCTATGTATTTTTTCATAAGGTCTTTTTTTGTTGGTGGTGTTAACTGAAATTTCCTAATGTTCATAATGGGATTAAATGCTGGACATTAGCATGCCTAATAAGCTATATAATTTGCTTAAATTCAAATTTGTATATTGTTCTAGTTACAATAGAATCAGTGTGCAGCATGTTGGTTATTAGCAGTGCTTTATGAAGAAAAAGGTTAACACCATAAAATTATGTGACCTAAGATGGTTGTATCTTTTTTAGCAACTGCCCACTCCACTTTCCAAAGGTTAGCTTTCATGCAAGCTTAGTGCGAATCTAATTTTGTAACCCTTATGTTCTGTACTCAGATCTACTGATTTTAATTTCTCTAAAATTAGAGAATTCTTACTGGGGAGGATCTGTGAAAGACCAAACACTAATCACATTGTTCTGCTTCTCTATATTTGAGATAGCTCTATTTCATATTTGCAGCTCTTCCACACAGCACTCAGTTCAAAGTGAAATAATCTTAGATACTTTAAGAACAGCAATAGTTTCTGGCAAGGTGGGTTGTGCAGAAGCTGCACAATGCTTTAAGGTTGTCACAGCTAAGTCTCTTGGTGGCTCTAAGAGATGGGAGTTCTTAGTTCTGGAAGGTAGCAATTACTCCTTTCCAGAAAGGAATTCTGGAGACATTTGTATTCCTGGATTCTGTCCAAGCAATAGCGTTGGCCGCTGCTGCCTGCTAGGACTAGAATCTCTTGTGCTATGTGTACTCAAACTCTTGCTGCTTCCATTCCCCCTGCTGTCATGCCAGGGTCCTGGCCCCTACAAGAGCACTTCAGCTGCTACCTTTTAAACCTGTTGCTCTGGGAGGCGCTTACAGAATTCCCCACTTTATTTTCTCACAAGAAACTTGTAATTTGAACTGCTGATGTTTTTACCTATTTTCTAAATCTATTTTGGGACAAATGCCTCTCCTCGCTTCTCCGCCTTTAGTGATTTTTCCTGAATGATCGCTTGCCACTGCTTGCTTTAGTACAGTCTATTTGGAGTTAAGCTGATTAGCTGCATGACGAAGGCATCTAGTGGGGATTTCTGAAAGCAGAGTTGCATATTAACCAAACATGCATATATTTCATTAGATAATAATTTGATGGTGTGCTCTATTATATCAGTGATATTCATATATTCTAATATTTAGCCTAACAATCTATTAAACACAGAATATTTTTACATGAGAGGGAATCTCAGTAAGTTAATTTAGTTAAGAGCTTGAAAGATTTGGCTATTAGTAATTCATGATAGAAAATTGATAGCAAGTCCCCCAAAGTATCTTCAAATCTTGTAATTTATCAGTCTGCTGTTACCTTGGCTCTTTAATTTTCCACCTGCTTCTTGCAGTTCAGGATTCACTTCTCAGAACAACGGCAAAGTCTGTCTGTCTTTCATAAGTGACTTTGCTACTCCTGATAACTTGTTTTCTTCCCTACTGCCTTCCTGAGCTTCCTGTTAAAGTTGAACCAGGTACTTTTTGCCAGAAGGGTAATTATGGTGAGAAAGGATGATGAAGTCAAAGGGAAAGCCTCTGGGACTTTTCTTTAAGACCAATCCTTCAATAAATTTATTTAGCAGCTTACTGTGCATATGTATATGTATATATTTATGTGTGAGCAAGTGTCCTTCTGTGTACCTGTGTAGGTAAGCAGATAGCTAGTTTCACTTTGTACCAATTCACTGATTTTGAGGGGAAAAAAAAAGACTTTCTAATACGAGTTACAATATTTAAATCATAATAATTGTGGTGAGTCACTATTACAATGAATTATGGTAATTGCAGATCACAGTAAATCAGAACTAATTCCCAGAAAGGTAGAAATATTTAGGTTTGAAGGGACTCTTGGAAGTCATGTAGTCCATCTACCTGCTCAGAGCAGTTTTAGATTAGGTTGTTCAGAGCTTTCTCCATTCAAGTTTTGCCTATCTCCAAGAAGAGAGATATTGAGATGAGAGGAAAGTGCTTGGATGATGATGGATGGAAATACATGCTTTCAAAAAGATGTTCTGTAGGCATTCAGGGGCTTACTAACTTCCGTGTGAGCAGGCCTGATGCATCGAACAGATTGTCTTTTTAGTCCTTTGCTGGACTGCAAAGGACTATGCAAAAAAGCATAACTTTTTACAGGTAGTATTGTAAGCAAGTTGATCTTCTCCAACTCAGTGAATTCACAGGCTGGGTTTCTGAAGCAAATTGGTGTACGGGATTCCTGTGAGGTGCCTTCCCTGGCCTGGCCATGGAAGTGTTGTGCATGGATCAGTGCAAGCTGGTAGAAATGCTTTGTATCTTTGTAGCTGCCTGCTTTTTGTCACAAGACTACCATTAGACTTGAGCTTTTTCTTTTAGCTGAATGCTCATGAACAAGCTACAAAAGAAAGGGCATTTTCCAGAGCAAGTGTGTGTGTGTGACATAAAGGTAATGAAGTAGTAGTCTTGATGTTGAACAAAAATACTTCATAACCATGTTTCTGCTGGATCCTTGAATGGTGCACCCTGAGGGCTAAACTAGAGTATAGAACAGCTGTGTTTGGGCTAATGAGTATCATGAATTAGATGTCAAGGATTTTTAATAATTAAAAATTTCAAAGTAATCTAAAGAAAATCATTAGCTCTATTTCTAGTTTTATTAAACATTTACATGGTAGCATTGAATGTTTTCTGCAATTCTGTTCTCTTCTAGACTAGTAAATGTTGGGTTGTGCCAGGCTGGGGAAGATGTTTTTGTGTTTTGCAGGGGGACATGGGGGGCTACTAGTTTTGAACACTGGCTACAGATATCCTGAACTTGCTCTATGTTCCTCCTTTCTTAATTTTATTAAGTAAATGGATAATAGCCAACCTGGGAATGGGATTTCAGGTATAATGTTAATGAGAAATGTCTGGTATAATTTGTAAGAACATAAGAAGTTCCAGCACAAAACTGTGTTTGAACTTATCCAGCAGAAGCTGTTACAAAGAATGTGTTGGACTCCTGCCAGAATGAGCTGCATACATTTAATGATAACCAGAGCTGGAAATATGTAGTGATTATAGTGCATAATTTATGATATTAGCCTATTTGTCTTTTCCCTTTCAGAGAAGTTACTAAGTGGGTTAATTTAATCTTACATACAGACTTGTATATGATAAAGTCTTTGGAGTCGTTTAACTTGTTCATGATAAGATGGATAAAGGCCAACCTCTGTCTCTGAAAGAGATAACTACGTAAGTTTTTAACTTGCAATTTCTCCTACACTGATGAATCCTCAGTGTCAAAAGGCAGATCTTGCAGTTCCTCACAGGCTCCCTTGCCAACATGGCAGTCTAACTTTCTTTAGACAGTTCTATGTGATTTTACAGTTTTGCTCCTCAGTATCTCAGAATGTCCTGTCATGGAATTAGCAAAAGATGAGAACAGCACGTGTGGAAAGATAAAAATAAGAGTTCATTTAAACTGAGTAAATTTCAGTTTAGATATGGAATTTTAGAAGTCCAAAGGGTTAATTGATGGCTTCCATACAAATTTTACTGCAAATGAACACACTCTTCTTTAGTCAAAACAAGTTGATCTTCATCTCTTCAATAACTGCATGAGTGCTCTCAGATCTTTGAGCAATGTGCTTGCAGTGTATGTAAAACCACTGAGGACGGCTAGCTGCAGAGTTCCTGTGGGTAGCTAAGCAATGGGTGAGAGCGTAAATATCCACAGGCTGAACATGTCCCTGCTTCATACCTGTGTGGGGTCTCAGGTTGACGAGATTTCATATTGTCTGCATATAACTCTGATGAACAGGCAAACACATTTCATTTGAAGGCATCCCAGTAATGGCTATACAGAATGTTTAGATGATTAGTTGTATTAATTAGTCTCACTATTTACCTTGAAAAATCTACAGAGAAGAAGGCAAATTACAACACAGAGGAACTGCCAGATTCAAATGAGTGAAATTAATTCAGCAATATGTAAAGGCAATCTTTTGAATTGGTCTGTAAAACCTTCAGGCATTATACAAATGTCTGTGAACTAATATTGGATTATGTATAAAATATAGCTGTACAGATATACATAGTGTACTGCTTAGGACAGGGCAGGGTGATTTTTTTCATTTGAATGCTGCACCACGAATAAGCTAATCCTTGTATCAGCTACAGATTCAAAACCTGCTGCATCAGTATTCCAAGGTGTTACTGACTACATCTGTTTTTTTCTTTCATTGAAAGAAATGAGAAGAAAAATGATGTTCTGGGTACATTAGACCAGGAAGTTTGCTCCAAATTCCTGAGGTTACTTGTACAAATCGATTATGCCAAATTTGCAAATTGTTTTTATTATATTGCAGTTTTTGAAAAATGTGTCTACTCGTGATGATAGCTATATAGTTGGGGTAATAATTTTCTAATTGGTAAGCATTTTCTTTCTAAATTTATCTCAGGTCAGATTAAATAATCATTACTTGTGCTTTCAAATATCAATGTTTATTTTACCTTGACAAAACTGTTCTGTATTTTGTATTTTGAAAGGATAGTGGTGAATATGCTAATACAGGCTTCAGTTCTTAATACAAGCATTAGATATGCAGTATCCTGGTATCCTGAATTTGTTGTTCTAGCCTATGAAGATTTTGAATGCAGTAAGACTTTCCATTACTTGAATTTAAAGATAGCAAGCAGTTTTATGAGGATTAATTATTGATATAAACACTGACTAGGCAACTAATGTGCTGTGACTGCTACTTATTATATCAAACTCACTCATTTCATCGTTGCCTTGTCCTCCTCCTCACTTGTTTCATCTCCATCTGGTTGCTTTCTCATAGATTTGGACTGTACACCATATAGATTAACAATGCAGAAGTATGCCTGCATTGTACTCACAACCATAATACACTAGCTGCAGCTACAGTAGCAGATTAGTATAGAAAAATAAAGCTGGAAAGGGTTTTAAGAAATCATCTTGACCATCTTCCTTTCCCAAATGAGGATCAAATACATCTTGGTCCATGTAGATGTACCCCTATACTGTTGTTAGGTTTGCCAGTTTCTCCATCATTCTGTTGTGCTGCTTATCACCCCTACAGTTAAGTTTGGATTAGATACTGGGAAAGGCTTTTCCTTTGCTTTTGCAACCAGCTGCTATTACACTTACCCACATAAACAATAAGAACTGACTATTGCTTTTGTCTTTACAGCAACCTTTAATGTGCAGTATTTGAAAGCTGTTGCAATCCTCTTCAAGTCTTCCTTCTATACACTAACAACATACATTCTTTTAACATCTTCTTTAGATCTCTGATTATTCTTGTCTTTTTGGATTGCTAGATTTTATTGCTATAAATAAAAAGGAGTTGGCTCTTTTTCCTAATACCATAACAGTAATGATCTAAAGCCTATGAAAAGTTAATGGATTTGTTTTAGAACTGAAAACATGTTCCTGCTATGCAGGTTCTGATTTCAAAGTATTGCAAGACAATGCAGCCAAGTTTCCGTATCGCTGTTTACCCTGCTGTATACTGCATCTCTTGGACTATTATTTCACTTAAAATTAGGTTACAAATATAAAGAACAAGAAAAATCTTTCTGCTCCAAGATCAATGAAGCTGTTCCCAAGAAAGGTACTTTCAGACCAACTCTGCCTGTCATCTAACTTTCAATTGACAATTTTACCAATAGCCTTCTGAAAAAAAAAAAAGTCTTCTGGGCTTTTCTCTGCCTTTCTGCTGTCATTGCATATCACTGACAGAAATCAGCAGGGAATACTGTCATTGTAGAATGTATTAGCTGATTGCATAAGTCACTAGGGATTGTGTTCTTATGCTTCTATTTGTTTGTTTTAACAAATGCTTGCATATTTAACTGTGCAGCCAATAAATATCACATGCTTTGTATCAGAAGCTTTGTATTGGTATAGCTCTGGTTTACTTCAGCCAGTTGCATATTCATGAGATGAAGGCACTGGTGGCTTGTAAAATATATTTGCAAAAAAGGGAATTAATTTACAAGTATACAAAGAAAACAAATATTTAGCATTATTTTTTTTTGTTTTTCATTAATTCCTTAAGCATCATGTAGAAATCAGGCCTACCTTCTCAGTGCTTTCCTAAATATTTTTAAACATGGTTGCAATAACAGGTATTTTCCTATATAATACAACAATCAAAATTTATGAGGAAAACAGTAAGTATACTTTTCAACTGGTGCAAGTCAGGGAGACACTCATTCAGATTTTTACTTAACTTTATCAGTACCTAGAAACGAAATCTATCGGAGTGTTGCAAACCAGTTACTTGTAAAGATGCAAATTAACCAACATGCCATTAAAAATAACACGAATAACAAAAGAACAAGAAATATTCCTGTTCAGTGACTTAGGTGCTTTATTAGTGCCTCTGGGAATGTAGTGGTGACTGTGCAATACTGCCAGAGATGCCCACTGCATCTAACAGTGTATATAGTTCCGAAGAAGCGAATTTTGTGGCGAATGTTGTGGCCTCTCTGTAATGTCTACACAGACAGAGCAGGTTGTATGATGCTGAGAACCACTTTGTCTCCCATGTACTTTATTCTGTGTGTCTTTCACCAAACAAATCTCTATCAGCAGCAAAATGTGCATTGGGTTGCATCAGACTATGCTGAGTATGAGCAGGTGCAAAAGTCAGGCTGCAAATAGTAACAATGGCAGGCAGGAGCTGAGGGGTGGGCANGCAGCAAAACGTGCATTGGGTTGCATCAGACTATGCTATGAGCAGGTGCAAAAGTCAGGCTGCAAATAGTAACAATGGCAGGCAGGAGCTGAGGGGTGGGCATAAAGCACCTTCCAACAGCTTTCACCAGTCCCAACCAAAAGCTTCTGCAGAAATTTCAGATGCTTCTTATGGTCAGATATGCCACCAGCTGATTGTTTGGGAAGAAAGGATTCAATATGTACAAATACACAATTTTACTAATTGTGCACAAGATTTGTCGTAGTGGAACAAACGATCCAAAATGAGAGAAGAGGAAGACGGGGCAGAGGGAGCATGACAGTATGTGAGCAGGCCTTACCTGTGTAAGACTAAATACAGAGTTCATCATAGTTTTCAAGTAGTCATAAACATACAGAATTTTAAATGAAAAAAAAAGTTTAAATTTTTGTATACCTTCTGCTTAGAAGAAGTAGAAAGAATTTCATGGAAATTCTTCTGGTATGAAGTTCCCGGATTAAAAATATGTATACATCTCAACTATCTTTTGACAGAATAAGCACAGATGTCTGCTTAATTCTTCTGCAAAGCATCAAGTTGACAATCACTATGTTTGCCTACATAACACCATGATTTCTGAATGAAAAACAGCATGAGATTATCATGTTTTAGTTTTATCAGTGATCTGAGTCTTCTGTCAATGAGGCTGACTAAAGCTCCTCTCTGACTTACATCCTCTATTTCCTGGTTTGTAATGGCACCTGTCTGTGGCATTTGTAGCATGGGGAACTACATTCAGCCAAATAACAGAAGTGAATATAGTATCAAAAAAAAAAAAAAAGACAATCTAGCCTGGTGCAAACCACGTACGTAAATACCTGAAAGCTACATATTAGTGCCTGTCTAGTGTCACTATTGTAAAGTCACATGGAAAGCATGAAGAAAGCCTCTGTGCATTGTAATGTCTTTTAATAATTCTTCCAGTCATCTCATGCTTCATTAAGTGGCAGTCAGATACCACTTGCTATCATCTGTATATCAACCAAAGGAACAGAGCACTCCTGGGCCATGTACTGCCAGAAGCTTTATTTAGTGGTTTTGTTCAGTCTTAACAGGCAAAGGCCAAGAGTGGACCTCACTGTTTGTCCCAGGTCAGGGGAGGGTGTAGAGACAGGTTCCTTTCTTCAGAAATCCAGTGTAAGGAAAAGAGGTTGCAGACCCAACTTTGAACATAGGAAATTCTGACCAAAAGTGATAAGTTTTGGTTCTTTTTTTACGTGGTGTAGTTTGTACAGAGAGCTTGTGGAATCTCTGTCCTCCAAAATCTATAAAACTTGACTGGACATGCAACTTAATCAAACTGTATCTGCTTTGAGCAGCAGATTGTACCTAGTCCTTATCACAGTCCTGCTTCTGACTTCAGTCTCTGGATCCAGCCTTAAATCCTAACAGTGTGGCTATTTGTAGGCAACTGTAGGCGAGGATGATTTTTTTTTTTAATGTAGACATTAATGGATGTTGGACGCTGAACTAAAGAAGAGGGAAGATAAACTTGATGCTAGGCAAAATTCACCACCAGGTGTCTCATGCCTATTTGTCATCACGCATGGAGCTATGCAGCTCCATGTGGTGGATGCCAAGGCTTGGGTTCTCCCCGAGAGCGGGTTAAGAACACATCAGATACACTAGATGAGAGTAAATACAGGGAGACCAACATTGCTGAGCGTAAGCAAAACTCTCCAGAAAGAGGAGGCAAACCAGCAGTTCAAACCGAAGCGTGACAACTACAGGAGTGACTGCGTTTTATAACAGGGTTTCAAATCTGGTTTGCAATTTCAAAAGCCATAATTAGCAACTTAAGTGCAATCTTTAAGGCCGATGTACCCCTTTAAAGCCTGTTGCCTCACGTATCGCGTGTTGGGGTGACAGCCTTTAAGTAACTTACCTACTTGTCTGTTGGCTTTTGGAGCGTAGACAAGAATCCATATAGATATAAATCCGTACAACTATTTTGCACATTTGTTAATGTTCATATATATGTTTATATATATATATATATAGTATGTAACTTGATTGATATGCAGGACGTCTCCGAGTACTGGCGCAGGTTCTCCTCTTATTTTGGGGATGCCGCTTGGACGGTGGCAGTTTCATATTTAGCTCTGCATTTTGTTCCTCGCCCTTCAGTGACAGCTCTAATCACTAACAGCCTCATTAGTTACCCACCTGCCCGAGCGAGTGCACTCGGCATCCGCGGGGGCGCGTGCGGGGGGCGGGCGGCGGCAGGACTCGCTGCTCGGTGCATGGGCGGGTGGTCCTGGCCGCCGCCCCGCCCGGCCCGGGCTGCGGG
>VWPW01026079.1:236728-324768 GCA_013389825.1 Crypturellus undulatus
GCGCCGTGCCCCGGCGCTGCGGGCTGCGCTGCGGGCCCCGGCCCCGGCCCCGGCCCCTGCCCGCCGCGCGCGCCTCAAGTTTATTTTTAGCATCGATTTATGTAACTGCCTGCCTCGAAATTGCCTGCTCGGTTCCACTCCGTTTGGTGAAAATGCCTTCCTGTATTCTGAAATGTTGCATCGGTTGCCGGCAGATGTGCTACTCGGGGAAAGCCTCGCTGTTTAGAGATGTGTACTAATATTTTGCCTCATACTAATTAGAATAAAAGCCTCTGTTGATTTATTTTTTTTTTTGAAAGTAACCCAATTTAAATGAAAGAAATAGGGAGCAATTCTGCTTGGTTTAGTCGTCTCCATATGTCACAGTTACTGATGTGTCTGCAAACTAAACCTCTCTGTAGTTTAATATGGTCTTTTATCAATCAGGTTAAAATAAATGAAAGATTTATTTCATTGAATTTCTTTGTTTCTAGGAAAAAAATCTATGAAGGAGAAGCAATGAAACACCTGTTATTCAAGTTATTGAGTGTATTATTTGTAATGTCAAATAACAAGGTCATTAGCATCATTTAACAGTCCCTGACTGTATTAGGTTGAAAAACTAAGAGGGAACAAGAAGGGAGCGTTTTAAACATTTGGATGGATTGTATATAGATGTATCAGGTTACACACACACATACTGAGGTTACTTACAAAGAACTTTCTGTTAATCAGCTACAAGCATTACAAATAATTTAAAAAAAAAGTCTCTAAGAAGAGATATCTTAAGATAGTAACTAATAATTTCACAGGGTCATTATTTTTCAGGAAATCAGAGAGCTTCAACGTGTTGAAACTGTGGTAATTTTAGACAAAATTCTCTTGTGCACTGTAGTTCCACAAGGTTCAAATGGTATCCAGCAAAAACCATCATGGTCAGACTCAGCGTTTGAGACATTGTGCTGTATTGAGATAATTAGAGTAGATTTGAAGCATATTTCCAGGGATTGAACTGCATGCTTCGTCAAAATGTGTTGTATAGCCTTTCGGTTTGTTTTTTTTTTTCTCTTTATTTTAACATCGTGTTTTATTTAAGCCCTCAAAAGCCTTTTTTGTTGTTGTTGTTATTGTTGTTGTTTTCCCTTCTTTTCCTCGCATTTGTTTTGGTTTTAATTAAATTTGTTTTGTTTGGCTTAGGAAGTTATAAAGATGAAGGTACAGTCTGCATAATAATCATCATCGCTTTTCCTAATGTATGTCAGCAAAATGGATTGGTAGTTTCCATTCATTTCCAGGGCGCTGGATTCCTACATCAGAGACATCACCAATGCATTTTGGGTTGTCAGTCTTGTATTCATCCCAAGCAAGCAGCTAATGATGGAATTTGACGAATATTGAACTCTTCCAATCACCAGTCTCTCAGGAAAGTGAGGTGCATTGGTTGGTTAGGGCACTGCAGTTTTGGGGAGGAGGATTAAATGGAAGGCTTCACTGCCTAGGAATCTTAGTCTAGCGATTTCAGCAGCACTGGATTCAACTAATTGTTAGCATTATTAAATACAGGCAACGTTTTTCAGGCTTTAGACAGAATTCTGTTTTGATTCTCCTTGGGCAATCCTTTGAACTTAATGTTGACAGCAGCTATCTTGCCCAGTTATGCATAATAAGGAGGGTGACTTTGCTTGATTCTTTTCAGTGACAGAAGTAGTAAAGGTAATATTTTCTTAATCAAAGCTTTTGTACGTTTTGAACAGGAGCATAACTCCATTCCCAAGACTTTACAGGTATGAATTTGAGTCTGTTCTTTTATTTCTGCTGTCCTGTTACGTCTATGAAATTTTGAATATGCTCTGTGTAATCTTTTTGTTTTATATAAATGAAATATAAAGATGATTTGTGTAATACAGTGCTATTAGCATAAAAGTACCAATGTAGACCTGTGGAGAATATGTTTTTCCATGAATGAAAATACTCATCTTTTTCTCAGAGAAAGTAGTTTATTAAATACTGTGAATACCAAATACTTTTCCCCCATTTTTCCTCTTTTTTTTTTTTTAATAGTATTACATTAATCAAAAGTTTCCAATCAGCTGCAGTATTTTGTACAATGCCATTTTTTGTTTGTTTGTTTTGCTTTCTTTTAGCTTGGCAGGTGAGGGTTTTTTTTTTTTTAATAGAATTTTGAGATAGAACATTAGATAATCTTTATCTTTGGAGTTCAAGATAGCTATTTTCTGGAGGCATGGGCCTTGTTGTATTAACCATACTCTGTTTTAAGATGATCCAGGTTTTCTTGATATAACTCAGGGAAGGACACCATTGAATTCAATTTTAGTGAAGTTGCTTTAAAATGAGAGAATGAAGGGATTTTCCCAGTGACTTTTCTCTTCCTGCATGCCTGCTACTACTCACAAGCTGAGAAAGGGGAGCATCACTAGCTGGACTCATTTTGGTGAGCATGTGGTCGGTGATGGGTGTCTTGCTGGTGCGCGGCTGTTATGCCTCTCCCATCCAGAACTCCTGTGTCGCTTTGGAGCTCGATGGCAGAATCAGGGCGTGCGCTAGGGCTGTCTGAAATGCCTATGCCTATGCCAAAAGTTAAATGATGAACTGGGTCAGTTGACATCTGTTATTGCTTTACTTTGATGTTCTTCCCGTGATGAATTTGTAGGGGTCCCATATCTGTGTGTGGTTTTCTTTTTAGTCTTTGAAAAAGGCTGAAAAAAATCTCTCATGTCAATGCACTGTTATATTATTGTTTTTGAAGGTCTCTGAACCCATGCCTTTGGCCATGGCTAATGTGTGTCTTGAGTGAGTAGATGTATTTGCATCAGGAGTGTTAGCAGACTTTTACTTTGCAAAATGCAGATGAGATTGAAATTGCAAACAGAAGAATGTAAAGGCTTAAGCAGGCAGTTCTGGGCTGAAAGAATGAGCCTCCTCCAGCTGGAGTAGTCTCTGTGTGGTTGGTTCTTCCCCTCGGGCAGTCAGGGCTGCTGCTAGCTGTGCACTACCTTACTTCTGCTGGCTGGAGTGGTAGTATCCAGAATGTCCTGTGTATGGAGGAGTTCGGGATACCTTTCTTTAATCTTCAAGTCAGATGTGAAGGTGACAAGGAATATGCTCTTGATTTGAGTCTATTCAAATTTATGAAAAGAAGCATAAAAGTGATGGTTTTGAGCGTAGTGCTATTTAAACCATTTCCCAAAGTGCCAGTTTTTGCTCAGTGGGCTGGTTGCTTTTTTAGACTTGTTATGACAGATGTAGCTCGGGAAATACACGTCAGTCTAATCCTTTAGCTTCCAGTGGCAGTGATTTGTAGAACTGTGAGGCTAGTTTCTTGTGTCTTCAGAATCTATAAAATGATTCATTCTGCATTATTTCTTTCTGGGAGATCTTAATAATATTTTACAGAGGACAATTATTAACTGAACTAAAAATTGTTTTAGTGAGTCCGCATACAAACACAAATTGCCTAAAAATGACAAAACTGTATAAGTAAATAATCTGGGTAAAGCTCAAGGATTATCGGACATTTGATGCACAGTAACTGCTCTATAAACCTAGGAGAAGATAATGACACTTTCGTTAAGAAGTATAAACTGTTTTATTATGCTAATGTTGTTTGTTTTTACTTCAAAGTAACAAGCACATGATTACAGTACTGATTCATAGAATATACACTATTCCTTTTGCCTAAGCAAATTCCTAGCGTAGTCATATTTCTCTGTAAACCAATTAAAGACTAATTCATGTTTCAGCATAATCCTGTTAATGTCATAATTGAAAAAATTGTCTTTCAGACATCATGTATTTTTTTTTATTTTTTTTGTAGTCTGGATGAGTTTTCATTGGCATGTCCCAAACAAGGAAAGGGTGTACAAATTTTGCCTTCAGCTTAGATTTACTTAATCATTTTCTCCTTACTGATCTTCTGAGGAAGGAATTTTGGAATCCATCAAAAAAGTTGTAAGTGGGAAACGTAATTTTTTTTTCATGAATTTACCAAAACCTTGTGCTTTAGGAGGAACTGAGATCAGTCTGTGACTAACGAGAGGAAAGTTCCCTTTAGAAGAACTGGCACAGATTTCTTAAGTCTTTCTGTCTTCTGTGTCTTTGCTCATCTCTTAGTAGTTCCAGGTCTGTGTGTTTTAGACTGGAGGATGTGCAAAGCAAACGCCCTGCTTGTTTCTAGCGCATAAATATGGGGGATGTGATAGGGCATATTCCTATCTCATTCTTTTCTTTTTTGAAGCTGGTGGTCCCTATTTTCCTTCTGACACCAATGAGTCTATGTCTTGTTGCATCAGCCTGACCTGATTTCAGATTGAACTGGTTTTCACAGTGTTCTTGTCAGAGTAGCTTTTAGTTTACCTGTAACTCACTTGGAAACCATTTTACTCTGGTCTAACTTGATGTTGTGCATGAGGTGCTGGAGTGCCATCCATTTGTAATACAGGAAAATATTCTCTATCAGCTATTTGTTAGCATTTAAGGAAGAAACAGCTTAGAACTCCATCTCTGAAAAAGAGCTATTTTTGGAACTGGCCTCTGTGAATGTACTGTGCCAGAAATCAGCTCTTTTGTTATTTTTTTTTAGCTGCAGTATTTGAACATTTCCAATACTGTCTTGGAAATAATAAAGATCATGTAACAGAAGATTAGAATTATCCATTCAGCCCCATATGAACGGGGGAGACCAAATCTAGTTTCTGAAATCAAACAGAAATGGTTTTACCTGCCTGGGGATCAGTCTTTTCCTTCTTGACGTACGACCTATTTCAGTAGTCCTGGAATATTTTTGATTAGCTAAAGCTTATTTGTAAGTGTCCCTTTTTTGTTGGCATGTTTGACAGCTATTAAGTCTTTCCAAGAAGATGCAGTTGCCAGAACACTTAGTTTATTCTGTGGTCACATTGTTTCTGAAGGACCCTTTCAGTCTTCATAGTTCTTTCAGTCTGTGTGCACACATGCACAGTTTTCTCTGTCAGTTTTTTTTTCCCTTTCTTCTAATCCTACGGATGTATGTAGAGGGCATGTAAAAAAACTAGCTGAGGTTTTTTTTTTTTTTTTTTTTTTTTTTTTTTTTTTTTTTTTTTTTTTTTTTTTTTTTTTTTTTTTTTTTTTTTTTTGGTTTTTTTTTTTTTTATTTTGTTTTTTATATTTGTTTTTTTTTTTTTTTTTTTTTTTTTTTTTTTTTTTTTTAGTGTGCAGTTGTGGGCTTCAGAAAGGCCCCTTTTTTTGTAGTTGGAGGGATATTACCACTAGCTGTTAGGCTGAGGGGCAGTTGTTTATCATGTTTTTCTTTTGTGAAAGGATAATTTGTATTGCATTGCAATTTTACTTAAGAACAAAACATAAACCTCACTGCTAAGGTCTGTAGTAGCTCCGTGTACCAGATGTCAGTATTGGCCTGTTAGGGCACACACCAAGGCAAATATATGGTTTGATAATCTGATGCTGTTTTTATCCTGGCATAAAACCACTAATCCCACAGAGCTGTAACCAGGAGAAATAATAAAGATTCAGAACCGTTTTAGTGGGTTTCCTTGGAATCTTTATTTGGGGTCTGTCCACCCTCCTGTTGTGCTATGATAGCTAATGTTAACAAAAAGTGCTTGTAAAGGCTAGATTGTTACTACCAATTAAATTTAGATTTTCTGCTGTGCTTACTGTGTGTTCTACTCGCAAAAGAAAAATCTCAGGACCATATGGTTCCTCACTCGATGGGCTATGTGGATGTATAGAGGCAAGCAGATGTGAACAAGGTAGACAGGATTCTGTTTGCAGCAGCTGAATGTCTGCTTGCCCTCTAAATGAAGCGCTTATGTTTAAGTGAGAGATTGTTAATCCAACTGATCCTGCACCATATGATTAGGGAATTTGACTGCATTGTTTATAATCTAAAATAGTAAGCTTGAAGTAATAATCTGTGTACACGACGCAATTCTTGCTCATACAACATACAGGATTGAAAAGATGGGTGTTCAGATGTTGCATAATAATAAATAATGGCAAAAATAGAAGTGTAAGTCATTTTAGCTGCGTTTTCAGCCTTAAAAGTAGTTTGATGTTTAAAAACCTTTACAATGATCCTACTGCTTCTCTCACATACATTGATGGGGGTGGCATCCCAGCTTTCATTTAGTTAGCTAAGCAGTAATACTTCATAGGTTACAAATAGAAAGCCTGACTGAGATGGATATACTGCATCTCCAGTACTGAAGCTGCAGTGTGCAGAATATCCCCTGTGAATATGCTTGTCCCTAATATTCACATAAAATCCACTATTGTGGCATTGGAGAGGGAACAGGAAGATTAAAGTTAGAATCCTTTCCATCTCTGGTCTGCAGTTTACTTTTTTTTTTGGGTCTCCTCACCTCAGCTGCACTAGGGAACACAATTAAAACACTAGGAAATCTACAGTAGAAAAATTACCTGCTATATTAGGATTACTAAACTACTATCAATCTAATAATTTGTTCAGTACCTCTTCAAAATTAAATCTTGATCCTGGATGCTATATATTTATAAAACTATGTTTATACTGAGCACAAAATTAGTTGACTGTGAATACCAATTCTACTGACTGTTCTGGACAACATCCCCTCTAATTTTGTATGTGTTGTGTTAATGCATCATAATTACACATTGTATATTTATTATGCATTATAGTTATACAGTTTCTTTAATGTACATATTATATGTATTATAATGAATGTGCGATTATTTTTAGGATTTTCTTCTTTATGAATTGTATTTTTCTTTTTATTGGGTTCTGTGGATATTGCTTCTTACCTCTCACCCATGTAAGGTTAAGGATTATGAAGGAAAACATTAATTCCTAAACTAACAGAGTTTTTGTAAAAAACCATGAAGTGCAGAAGTAAGCCCAATAATATCCCACTGTTCTGATTTTATTTTTTTTCTACATAACGTTTTGAAACACTCTTGAGGTGTTCTAGGCTAGTAGGTTTCATGCTGTCTCTAGAAGGGAACTTAGTCATATATTCTGTCAGTCCAAATAAGAACGGTGAGTTTTTTTGTTTTGTTTTGTTTTTTTTCCTCTTGGCTAATTTGTAATTTTTCTCTTTTTAAACCAAGAATTGAATATTAGACTCAGTAACTGGAACTCAGCTTCCATATGCAGCTATTCTGGATAGTAATGGGGTGACCTGTTCATAGTAATTTAGGACGTTCAGACATGGCAATTAATTCTACCTAAAGGTGTGTTAATCATGGACCGGCTGAGCTGCAGTGCCTGACCCCATGTCAGCTTGCAGCCTGTAGAAAGTGCGAGGTGAACTATAGCAGTTTAACCTCCTGCCACTGTGGCTTAGGTCAAAACTTGTTACTTTCCTGAGTTTTATGGAGTTGGGTAGCCTGTCCATCACACTGGCTTTGCTGAGAAATGAGAGTTGGATGAAAGCTTGGGATGAACAACACAGGGCCCAGGCAAGCGTAGGTGAACTGTAGTGAGAACAGACTGGCGCTCCCCAGGGCCCTGTTTGCCACATGGCTGAGGTCAGCACCTCACTTGCTCATGGGGACCCTTTCCAGAGCAGTCAGCAAAGGCACCGGTAGGCAGAGTGACAGCAGACTTGGGCAGCCGTCAGCCAGCTTGTACGGAGCCCATGTGGGAGGATTGTCGCTCTGTGCCCTGGTAAAGGCATCTGGCCTGTCACGCAGGATGGAGGTGCAGTCTCCACTTCCTAGGTGTCAAGAGGTAGTAAAGAAATCGACTTCTTTGTAAAGCACGTTGAAATCTATGCATGGAAAGAATTTTCTGAGAGCTAGGTATGTATTAATCAATCCCCATGATGTCAGTGAGATTTGATCACATATTTCAGTGTTCCCTATAGTAGCAGCACTTTCCCAAGGAGCAATACATAGGAATTAATACCTTGTGATAGAATCATATTATGGAGCCACATTAATTTTCAGACTCAATATTGTAGTTTTATTCAGTATTATTTTTGTTTACTGTTTGACATTGCTTATTACCTGATTAGATCACTACAGAAGAAATCATAAAACAGAGGCTATTTCTAAATACACGAGTGTGTATATATATATATATGAGTGTGTATGCACAGCATGCAGCCATAAAATAGTCACTCTTAGATGTTTATTTTGTGCCAAAGCTTAGTTCACATGGGTGTTAAACGTTAGATGCAGAAAGACGAAAAAGTAATAGCTAAAAACATTAGCTCCACTAGCTACATTAGACTACCTACGAAGGTTATCTTACCGTTCAGTGTGTGAAAGCACCTTTCAGTAGAGCGTGCTCTGAACTTCTCTTTGAAGAACTTAAGTTGTTCAAATAATGGGAGAATACACAAGTCCAATACAGATTAAAAACACAATATGTGTACAGAAGTTTGCGTAACAATTATGTATTTTTTATCTAATACCCCTTTACAGTCTTCACAGAGAAGAACAAATGCAAGCTCATATAAAGTCTGCCTTGAAGATGATATCAAAACTTAACAAAATCTAATGTTCTTAATAGATTAATTCTTGTCTTCATGAAGATGCCTCTCCCCACCAGTTGAGTTTTTCTGGAGATCTTTGATAAAGCTAACAACATCTTCTTACTATTACTTTGCACCTATTTACAAAGGAGACGATCTGTGTTAAGGTAGTGTGCCTTGTTATGTGACTGGAAAGAAGTATAGCCACATATTGAGGAAAAGTAGTTAGGCTTATTTTGGCCTGTAGAGTTTACAATTAGATTTCAGAGTACTGTTGCATGCCTAAAAGAGCTTTTTTTATGCTCTGCTGTCTTCACAGCAAAGTATACAATCTCCCCTCTGTCTCATAGGCATTTCCTGTGCTAGGAATTTTTTGCTGAAGTTTCCCACTCTTTCTGCTGCCTGCTCAGCTCATTGGCTGCTGGCGAACGAGGGCGCGTGGGACTTCCTCTTGATTCAAGCCCTGCATTGTGTAAATTCCGAAACAGGGTCAGACAACATAGTGCTGCCAGCTGCACATCTGCAGCCATCTGGATTTGTAGCAGGAGCACGAAAATGGGCATTGCGTAGCAGAACTGAAAGAGTGGCAGAAGCGGTGCAAATCATATTTGCAAAGAAAAGTAAATTCTCCACATTTGTTGTACAATATATAGTTCAGTCGTTATTGAACTGTTCTTTTTGCGTATGCATCCACAAAGTGAAGATAAATGTGATATGCTAAGGTTATGTGTTGTTCTGTAGAAAAATTCACTGCCTGATTGCCTGCCACTACATTGTTACAAGAAGAGATAAGAAATCATTAAAAACTCTGATATTCATATTATAAGCAGTCCCCTGTTTGTGTGTTCATTAAAGTTGTGTTTCTAATAAACATCACTTCACAATATTCATTTATTATAACATTCTTAAGCAGAAATACACACTGTCAAGTTACAGCTTTAAAAACAGAGGAGAGAAGTGTAGATGAGTGGTTGTGGTTCGTTCTGTGTTGGCGCGTATTACTTCTTGTTTTGGGGATGCCTGGATGAGAGACTTGTGGTTTTCTTCATGAATCTTTTTCAATGGTTGCGTGTCTTGGGACCATTTTTGAATATTGGCACAGCTCTGCTTGAAGGCAGTGGAGCTCCAGAAATTATCTTTGCTAAAGCCACAGTTTCATTCATTTTGACTGTATGTCACTGCAGTGTCAATAAAAGTTGCAATCCCTGTTTTTCTCTCAAATTTGTTTCCAGGCTTCCTCATATGTTAGAAATGTGTATGAATACTGGGGTTTGTTGCTTTGAGTTTTACAGTAATGATTTCCTTCTGTAGTCTTAGCGGTTGTATGCTGAATGTAGGTAACGTGCAGAAGAGTAAATATGCCCAAGTAAATGGGCATGAGCCAGCTCAGAAAAAAAAAGTCATAGTTCTAGAGCAAATGATTTCCATTCAGTGACTTTTAAAGGTGTCCTTAACTCACTTTTAATCCCACCTGAATCCTTTGCGTTAATTGCTGGCAATATGAATAATATGGCAATACTGTCTACGAAGAATGACTTTAAGGTAACATACTCAAGGGTGGACTTGATAATTTGGACTCTTCTTTCTGATTTATTTAACCTGTTAAACTGACTTCCAGTCCAGTTCGTAGTAGTCCCCTGAAACTTGCTATGGCTTCCTGCTTTTATTCTATCATTTTTATGGAGATAATTTATAGCTAGCAACCATCTTCTCACTTTGTCTGGAATATTGCTGTTGATGCAGAACACTGTGGTTTTAAACAACCAGATGCTTTTTTAAGATGCTTTTAAAAGAAGGAACTTTTATGTAGAGGACGTTATAGCTAGAGTGAGCCTATTTCGGTACTTCTGAGGAAAGTTATTTTACTGTAAAGGTACAAAATTTCAATAAAATAGTGTGGAGGGCTGTTTTATTGAGGCGTCTACTTAAACGTTTTGTCTTTGTAGATCCAGTAGTGTTTGACAGTTATAAACCGTCAGTGTGCTTACAATGATAAAACATTTGGTCCTTGAATTTCAGCTGTTTGACTGTTTTTTCAATGGAAATCGATTTCCTTGAATTAATTTGAAAAATAACGTGCTCGCAAAATATAGCTGACCTTGAATGGAAATGAGGTAGAAGCAAGACAGTGTGAGAAACTGAGAATGCAGATATTCTGCTTCCTCTGAGCCTCTAAGAACAGTTGGTTCTGGACATACACTGACTGTAACACTGTTTGTGATCAGGATCTTTGAGATGCCTATTATATGACTAGTTTTTGTTCCAATAGTAATGAATGATGCAGATGTTGAATTTTGCAATTTTCATACGGAGTAGGGAAAGTGTAGTTGTACAGATCACTTAAAGTTTAAAGCATAAAGTAGTAAAGTAAATAACAGCCATTCATAATGATTCTTGGTATGGTGTCCTAAGGATTGGTGTTGAGCTCATCCCGGAATAATCTTTCGGTGCTCAAGAAACTCGTCTTCATCAGCACACAGAACAAAATGTGTATGAGACAGGATTTACATGCACTAGCAATAGCTCATCTAAAAAAAAGTTTTTAGACACTTTATTTAAAAATGTTTCACTTCTATATATCATATGATGAAGTATTCAAATAATTCAGTTCCTGAGAGTGAATGACAAAGTTGCTGAGGTGTTCGTGATGATGTAGTCACAAGAGTCCCTTAAGAGCTCTCTACTTTCAAATGTTTGCTTAATAAGCTCTTCTCAGTAAATTTGTATAAAATGATCAACTTTTGCCATTATTACCTAATGACTATGTGTGCAGGGTATCATAAGGAACAGTAAAGCATGTTTATCCCAAGCAGAAGTAACACTAGTGTTTACATATATTGTATATGATAAAGAAATCATTAATGCAGATAATATTTGACTATTAGGCATAAAATTTTATACCAAAATTTCCCTTTTTGGAGTGCCCATGACCAAATAAATACCAAGAACCATATTAAAATTTTGATAATTTAAAAAAAAAAAAAATGAGAAGAGTATATCTGGAGTATTATATTTTTTCATGCTGAAGAGGGTATTTTGTATTTAATGAATTGCAGGTGGATTTATCTTTTTTTTTCTTTTTTTTCCTTTTCCTTTTTCTCCTTTTTTTGTTTCCTTCCTTTTTTTGTCTCCTTCTCCCTTCTTTTCCCCCCTCTCCCGTTTTTTCTTTCCCTCAAAACTTTGGTCAGCATACTACAGACAGTGTGCTTGTGTGGAAATTAGCCAGGGCATTTGCTGTCAGTTTAAGCAAGCAAGAAGCAATGAGTACAAGAAAAACACAAAGAAAATGGCCTCAAGGGAAAGCTCTGTATAATGAACTTGAAATTGCTGCTGCTGGATATACCCTTTCTGCTTTTCCTGCCAGAGCTGTCACCTCATGCAGCAATTTTAGTTTAAAGGAGACAGTGGAGCTTATCTGCAGCATCACCAAGGTCCGGGTTTGATGCTGCTATATTTTCTATCCTCCAAAGATCACTGTGTTCTGTAGTATATTGATGAGATTTTTAAAGAGGAAATAGGCCAGGAGTAGCCCATGGTCTTGCCATCTGCTAAATAGAAAAGATAAAGGCAACAAGTGATAAAAACAACAAAGCATATTGAAGCCACGTCTTTGAAAGAAGTCTACTCCACAATTTAAAGTGAGAAACTGGTAATGGAAATCTGTGTATGTGGAGGGGCGAATGTAACATAAGACTCAAAACTGTTTATATGCTTATTATAGGAGTCTCTGCAAAAATATTTTGGGTTAGGTTGTCAGCTTCCTTTTCTGCCTCATAAGGAAGTATGAACAAGTTAATTCCAGAGGAAAAAGAAGAGCTGCAGACTGAAAGGGACATTCGTCTTCCAAGAGGAAAATCCCTTGTCATGTCATTTC
Organism: Crypturellus undulatus; assembly: GCA_013389825.1. Taxonomy (NCBI): domain Eukaryota; kingdom Metazoa; phylum Chordata; class Aves; order Tinamiformes; family Tinamidae; genus Crypturellus; species Crypturellus undulatus. The sequence continues at coordinate 249,056 of VWPW01026079.1, forward strand.
TTGCAAGTGATCTTACTGAAGTCTTGTTTAGGACTTGAATTAGAGAGCAATTCAGTGAATGAAAAATGGAGATGAGAAGTTACAGTGCAGAGTATTGCCAACATTTTAGCATGAAAATTCAGCGGTCTCTCTAACACAGTAACTGCCTTTTGACACTGCTCCTCTATCTGAGCAGTTGCTGTAGTTATAGCATAACCCAGAGAAATGGCAGAGTGGTAATCGTGTATCCCACCATATGTCCTGGCCTGATTGAAGTACTCCATGAAAGTTTGCATACCCTAAAGTAAAAGCCAACGGGGAAGAACTATGAATTTATGCACAAAAATCCAAAGTAGAGATTATCAACATAATATTCAGGGTTTTACTGCTTTGTGTTTAAATGTCTTAGCACACCCCCAAAAATCTTATCCTTGCAATGAATGTTTAATCCTAACCTGAGTCCGTTTTTTGTTGTTGTTGTTTCTTTTTATTGCAAGTTATGTTACCTATTAGAGGTAGTCCATAAAATAAACTTCATCAGTATTTCAGAGGTGCAGATCTAAGGTCATTCATTTATACAGGTACTGGTTCTTGTAAACGATATGTGACACTAGAGAAAGTTTATGGAGTCAGTATAGTGGAAAATCAACAAGGTCAGAGCTGCTCAAGCTCTGATATTTTGAACAAGTCGTCAGGTTTGACATTTCAAGTTGAAAAAGATCTCAGAATTTAGAAACAAATTAGGAGTATACTGGATGAATGATTTTGGAAAGGAATTTGGAATAAACTGAGATTTCTAAATTAACATGTAATGCTAAAATTAGGGATGATTTACCTGCATTTAGAAAGACTGAAGATTGCTTCAGTACATGACTAATGTAGCAAAAATCTGAAATAATCTGGGAGGAGAGAATGAACATAGGGAATATGTAATGTCAGTATTCTGTACAATAGACAAGCAAAGAGGACTTGTACTGTGTGTTTAGTAAATATATTCCTAATACAAAACTGGCATGAAAATAAATCAGCTAGTAAGTTAAGCCAAGAGGTAAAACATGAAGAAAGAATAATTTTAGATCTCACCCCTCCCAGACTGGATACCTGCCTGTTGTATGGGCTGACATGTTGCAGAAAGGGAATGATTGCCATGGAGATGGTTGTGTGAACTTTTCCTGTGATTTATACTTCGCGTTACCTCTCTGCTTGATTTTATTTTCTATACTCCATAAAAAGAAAGGGTAATCTAAATGCTATTTATGAAGCATGTATTATTACATATGTTACCCCTATCTAGGGTAATTTGTATCTACTATTTACACTGCAAACACAGGTAGATGGTGAATAAGGGCTGCCTTTACGGTTACAAAGCAATTGCATTGCGTGTCACATCCTAGGTTGATGTCCGTAGGACAGTCATTCTTGTCTTGTTCCTTGCTGTAATAGTTATATACATTGCACTTTTGTCTAAGGACTGTGAAAATTGTTAAATTTGTGTTCTTTAGTATGCTTAAAAGCCTACACTCTGTGCATTACTAAATGCACAGAAAAATTGTTTGCTCTTTTCCTTGTACTTCTCATGTCTTAGTCCTATGTTGAAAGGGTTTGTTAGCCTTTGGGAAGGATGTTCTCTGCCTTTAGCAACTCTTAAAATATTTGTGAGCTAGGAATTTTAATATATGTTATTCTCCAGGAGATCTGTGCAGTGATCTAAGGTAGTATGGACCTGTTAGCTATCAGTTTTAGCACCTTTAGCACCATTCTTCATAGTAAAGTACATTTTTGAACATGAACTTCTGTAGCTTCAACCCAAAGGTCTGTTTTCAGAGCTTTTGGATTTTGCCTTGGAATCTTTCATTCTTATTTTTGAGTATTACTGCAGGGCAAAAAGCTTGTGTAACCCAACAAGTGCACGAATAACCCTATTGCATTAAATGTCATTTGATGACTGGTTGCAGCTCGCCTGTGCTCTGCAAGGTGCAGTGACAGTCCTGGTGCTAGAGGGAGTATAGAAATTGATGTCTCCTGGAATACACCAGGTTTGTGAATCAGGGCCAAGAGCAGGAGGGTGGTTGCTCTCTCTCCTCTGTGCTGTAGAACTGAAGATTGCCCATGGTGCTGGAGAGAAGAAAGGGAAGTATTTGCTTGCTTAGGGAAACAGTCTCTCTTGGGATCCTAAAACTGAGACTTTTTTTTTTTTAAGCATCAATAGGATGATTATTGAGATTATATGTCCTTGGGATGCAGGAAGGGAGGACAGCTTACCTGAGCTGCCTGTGCATAAAAATATCGGAGTATTTTAGGTCTGTTAAGAGCTTGAATCCTGTTCCTTGCTTGTCCTCAAGCAATGGCTCTTCTTCATTCAGGTCTCCACTGGAGATGGGAAATTTAGCAAGGAAAAATTGTTGCCAGCAGCAAGAACCTACATACTGATCATGAAGATCACGTGGTTAAAGAGAAGACCTACTGTCCTAACAAATTAAAACAAATAGTTCTCCCATTTGCCTAAACCCATCTTCCCTGCCATCTAAAAGGAATCCAAAAGGAATCTGCAAATGATCAGTGTACTCACACATTCCACTTGAAGCTGCGGGCTTGATGCTTGGAGAGACGTGTTCTGTTTGTGTTCGTGGAAGGGTTAAGCACTATATCCCATACATGCTTCCCTTGGGCTGGATTATTCTCTGTCTTATAGTTTGGACTGAAATCTCTTAGGTTTGGCAACAAAACAGTTAAAAGCAGAATCTGACTATGTTCAGATTGCTTAGTCTTAGACATTTCATTATGCCAAAGGAAGGAGTTACTATGACTCATGATAAATATCTTAAAGTGTTTCAGCTCTCACCTTTATGAATCACACTGGAGACTGTTGTGTGTGATTTTTTTTTTTTTCATTTTTTTTGTCACGAGAACTGTAGGAGTCATTGCACTGAGTTCTCCTTATCATTCTCATGAATTTGGTGAACTTGCGTTCAAGTTTGTGTTACATTTTATATGTGTGCTGGTCATTTGTTAATTATAGATGAAGAAATTGTTCTTCGGAATGCCATAAATTTTCTTTCAACCAAAGTAGAAAGAGAAGAGATTTGTTAGCTCTGGTACTGAAATGTTTGTTTCACCTAGGATTGCTGCTAGGGCCTGGTCCAAAGACAGTTTAAAGTCATAGATGATTGTTTGTGACAAACAGAATTTTCCTCGTTACAAACTTGCCACCTCTGAGATATTTTTGTTATTTGTTTCACGTTACTTATGGAAAACCCTTTCCTCTGTGTGTGTCACAGTTTATCTCAAAGTGTAGATCAAAGAATAATTAGGTTGTTCAATGCATTCTTCCTGTCGATAAAGAAACTTTGTTTACACCCCAAAGTTGCCTTTAAGTGTATTTTTATAAACAGTGTACGTACAATTGTTCAGATTTATTGTGCTATATGAAAAGGTTTATAATATCCTGTTAGGACAGAAATCTAGAAGAACTTAGGTAACAAATCAGATTTGACAGAATTTGTTCTTGCATTAGAATGTAATTGGAAGACTAATTCACTGCTCTTTTCCTGTATGATGTGGCTGTGAATAAGTATTACCTCTCTTCAAATAGGAGAAGGGAAGAACCTTGCCATCAGTTGCACAGAGATTCAAAGTTTGGCCCTTCTGCTCTCCTCTATTTGATTTTTACCTATTATACTTGCAGTAAAGTTGCAGGTTTAGATAGGTTCACACTTATAATTTGTCCTTGGCTATTAAGGATCAATGCCATAATTGTCACAAGTAAATTACGGACAGCATTTAGCCATACACACCTCTTTTACATTCAAAATCTATAATTATTTTCTTTTTGTATTTTTGGATGTTTTCATTTTTCAGTAACTGAAAAGACCACATCTCTAGAAATGAAACCTATATTTATTTTGGTGTAATTAAGGCCATCTTTAATGTCAAAATATCAGCAGTGACATTTTGCTCAAGCATGAGGAACAAAGCTAAAACCAGGGTTCATAAACTTGAGTGACAAAATTTGAATCAAACCCTGTTAAGTATCTACTGGCAAACCAATCCTTTTGTATGAGCAGGAGCTTGGCTGAAAACACTTCTTCTGTGCCTCCAAATTTAGAGCCCATCGCTGTGAGTTGTTGAATGTCTGTGAAAGCTATGTGGGAGCTGAAAGATTGTTCAGCACCTTGCAGGTCTGGGCCTATAGTTTTGGGGCTTTGGTCCCCATCCTGTGTGTTATGTAATTTGTTGTTCTTGAGGAATAAATTGCATACTTTTCCCTTCATCTTGAAAACTATGGTATTTTATAATTATTCCAAGTCTCAGATATAGAAATTTGTTCTCTTTTAATGCAAACAATATAAAAACAAATCTCGTAACATATTTTCCTTGTAAGAAGATTAAAATACCCATCTGGGTTCACTTTTGTTGGCTTTTCTGTTAGTTCCTTAAGACAAGATAAGCACTTCTGTATTGTTGGTATATTTTACTTAGAGTAATCTGATGACCCATTTCTCTCTTTTTTTTTTTTTTCTCTCCACAAGATTATCGTTGGAGAAACTGCAGTGTTTTGTCTACAGTTGGCTACAAAGGACTTTGAAAATCAAGAAAAAACAATATTAACTGGAGACTGTTGTTATATAAATCCACTAGTTCGCAGAACCATCAGATTTCTTGGTATGAGAAAGTTAATGCTTCCGTTTTTTGTACAATATGAGTAGTCAATTCTGTGTAAGTTAAGTTTCAGATGACTACACAGCATTTCATGTGTACTCCTCACTCAGATGCATGATTGCTCTCCTTTTGGCTAGCAAATTAAGCTTCTGGGAAGTTTGGATAAAAAAATAAGTTACAGAAACAGCTCTAACATTTCCCCACAATGGGAAATCATGGTCAGCAGGCCTGGAGTGAGATGAAATGGAGAAGGAGATATCTTTATGCCGTGTCTGTAGTCAATATAGTTTTGTCAATAGACGATACTCGGCTGGTAGCAAAAGTTGAAGACATTGGACTTAATTGAATGTTTGAAGCCAAGTCCCTTTAAGCACTTTTGTAACCTAGAACTTGTGTTGTGGTCTGGAGTAGGAAGCTGTATCTTTACTCTGCTGAGGTCAGCTGTGAATTCCCCATTGACTTTAGTAGATCTCAGATGTTTTCCTTAGAGGTAGTTCATTATAAATATATTTTGGAGAAGCCTCAGTATTTGTGCGACAGTTGCGCTCACTTTCCAAGGGCGTGATTGCAGCTGGATCGTGAATTTATGGTTACCATTACATGGGAGTGCTGAAAGTCACTAGAAGTGAGAGCGTGCCATGCAGGGACCGTGTGGAGATGGGGAGCGATGCCGACAAGCATTTACTTGATGAACCCTCCTTGCTCACAGAAGCAAAAGCAAACTGGGAAGGAGGGAAGGGCCACACAGCAGTTTCCACAGCAGCACCGCAGGTGAGGCATCGCAGTGCATTATACTCACAGAGGCTGATGTGGCTGCCTGTTGTGGGACACTGCACAGCCCCAGGGCTTGCTGAGAGGCCCTCCTGTGTGGGGACTTGGCTTGGCACAGTCCATCGCTCACTAGTGTCTAGCAGATCAAGATGAATTAACATTAGGGTGACTTTGCTGACCAGCTAGAATCTCAGAAATTTCTCTGGGTCATCCAGCTCTCCTGAGGGGAAAAAAAAAATGGGGGTGGGTCTGTGGCAGTGCTTTCTGCAGTGGCATGCTTCCCTGAATATCATCCTCCTGATGGTGCCCCATGAGGTTGGGAGCTGTCAGAACCCACACTGTATTCATGGTGAACTGAAGTATGGGAAGAGTAAAGTGATTTGCCTGTGGAAATACATGGCATCTGCAGCCCAGCTGGAATTTGAGCATACCTCTGATGGCTTAGCCTCCCAGTTAGGGGCTGTGTTTGCATTTCCTTTCAATGTTGGCTTTCAACTCCCCAAAGGATAGAAAGATGCCTCAAAATAATGGAATGACTGTTTTCCTGTAAGTAAACAGATACATGTATTTCCTTTATAATGAATGAGTACGCATGCCTAATGATTTGCTGATATGCTGTGTGGTTTTATTTTTTTTTTTAATTAAAAAAGTACCCAATCTTTAAATATAGAGATCTTTACTTCCCTCTGTTTATTTCAGGGTAAATATGCCAGGCATAGAGATGTGCCCAATGGTAGGCAAATGAAGACAACTTGTGCATGGCTATATTAAATTATTCAGCACTTCAGCTCCTTACAGCTGAGAGGAAAAAGAAAACATTTCTCCACTATGTGTAATTGCTTTCTAAGCTGTCCATCAAGGCCAGACTTCTCTGGTTCTTAAATGGATTTGTGGGGTGAAGAATCTGCCTTTGTCCATTCTCTGGTGAAAATGGTTTGGTGTCACTTTGGCCAGCTGCCCTAAAAACTTGCGGAAATGCATAACTGGGGGCCCTAGGAAAGTGCACGGTCTTCAGCAGAAGTGAGAATGCTCCTCCTAAAGGTGGAGGGACATCAGCTCTGGGCATGTTGTGGTATTGTGCTGGGATTGCCTGGGAATGTACCATCTCCTACCTGAGCTAGAATCCTTAATATTTATGTTCTGAAATGGATGGAGGTATTTTATTGCTACGATAAATACTGTCGTACCTTATCATTAAGTGAAGTTTTCGGGAAGCTTAACACTTTTTTTTCCTTTTCTAGGAATTTATGCGTTCGGACTATTTGCTACAGACATCTTTGTAAATGCTGGACAAGTAGTAACAGGGAATCTTGCACCGCATTTTCTTGCACTTTGTAAACCCAACTATACAGCACTTGGATGTAAACAGTACACGCAGTTCATCAGTAGCGTCCATGCCTGCACTGGAAACCCAGATCTTATCCTGAAAGCCAGAAAGACATTCCCATCCAAAGAAGCAGCGCTAAGTGTATATGCAGCTATGTATCTGGCTGTAAGTATACCGTACTGTTTACCATCACTCTATTTTTGAGTGCACATTGCTCAGAATATGGGTGGAGGAAGGACTGGGGGGAAGACAGATGTTAATTGCTTGTATCTATGTGAATCTTTGATGGGTTATTGTGAGGCCTTTATGAATTTGATTCATTGTGTTATTCTACCAATTACAGATGTAGTAGTCTTCTGAATCTCAAAAGCCAAGGAGGCTTTTAGGGTAATGTTAAGAGAACATAACTTTTCCAAACAGGCTTGCATGTTTTTGGTTTACTTTTTCCTCATTTTCAGATTATGCAAGGGGAGTCTGTGCTGGGTGGTAGGGAGAAGGGACATGGATCTCTTTGATAGCAGGTAGTTCCTTTCAATGTTTTAGCACAGTACAGGTTAGTAGAAATGCTTACATTCTTTGGTGGGTGAAGCAGAATAGAGGGTGTTATGTAGCTGTTTGACATCCATGTGTTTCCTGAGCATCTGTGCATATCAGTAGGTACCAGAACTGCTATCTATCGAGTATCAGTCCACATGCAAAGTCAGCTTGGCAATCATTCTGCAAAGAAGTGGGCAACATGACAGCCCAGTCCTTCCTCCATCTCCTCTGATACGAGAAGCAGTGAGAAAGGCTGGGATCAAGACTGCTGTTGTGTGGCTGCCTCAGATGTGTTCCCAAGGCTATTGAGAAGTGCAGGGGGCAGGGGAACAGTCACTCAGTCACTGCCTTAGTTTGGAGCGCATGTCTTTCTCTTAGGCGGCAGCATGTTTTGCTCTTAGCCGTTATTCCCAGGGTCACCCCCTGTAGGAATCCCCTACATAATTTAGGCTTGTAATCCTGGTTTGTTAGAGAGCACTGATTGGGGCCCAGGCTCCCATATAGCATCTATGAGAAACAAGGCAAATGTGTTCTTCTGTGGCCATCCCTTAGATCGTCTCAGTGTTTTGAGTAGTGGCCTTCAAATAAAAATATATCCATATGTATACATATATGTCTATGCATATATGACATATATGTGATATATGTGTATGTATATGTGTGCGCTTGTGTGTGTATTGCTTTGAACATATATATTTAATAAACTCAGATTTAGTTCTTTAATTTGGCCATACTGCCAAAGATCCCAAGCCCATCCACCAATGTGTCACTTCCAGTGTGCCAGCTCCATGCCTCTAGATAAGACTTTAATGCCAGTTGCTTTAACTCAACAGCACTGATGAATATTTGCCAAAAGTTCCTTTGAGCAATGTCTATTTAGGACTTGTGGATCATCAATTAGCACAGAAAAGTGTCATCTGCAAATAAGACATGAGCAATAAGATTCTATCTAACTTTAGGTAAGTGTAAGATTCTTGATAGTACTGTCTTTATTTGGTGAAATATCTAAGGCTTTGCTTCACTGAAACGTGCCTCTAAATTTGGCGCAAACTATTTTAGAAAATGTTCATCTTTCTTCGTTTTAGTTGCTCCTATTTTTCTCATCCATCTGTAAAGTTGGATTTTCACTCTTAGCATGAGTCACAGTAACTAAAGGAAACAAACTGTTCAGGCACTGCAGAGCAGAATGGGAGATAGAACTAACACACTTTTAAAATAAAAAAGAAAGTAGATGCTATGAAATGTTATAATCAGTGATATTAGTGGCTATTAGTGGCTTTTGTCATGGTTAAGAGTGCTGTAAGCAAATCATCTGTGCTGATTATACAGTTAGTAACATCAAAGATGAAAAACAGTGCAGTCTGTTTCACAACTTTGTGGTCTTTTACTGCAGTATTGCATGAGAACAGGATCACCTAAAGCACTGCAGGCTGCCAACAGGATTCTGAACTTTTATAGAGGCTGAGTGATATAAAAATGAATTGCTGTGATGTATCAGTTTAGATTCCAACCTCAAATTTACATTCTTGGTGCAACTGACAGTCCATTTTAAAAATCCTGTTGTGTTGTTGAGGCTAAAAATACTGTTCACTACCCATGGGGGAAGAAAATGCTATGTTCCAATTTTGGGGGTCATGTCCTTACACTGTCATGGTGTTTATGAGGAAAGTTGACCCCAAATAACAATTTTCTCATGCTTATTCACTGGAGTAGATGATTTCAATGGTAGCTTAGTCTTGTGTGAGCCATGGTACCAAGGTTATTGAGAGTGTGGATGTAATGAGCTCCATGTATTGCTCTGCTAACGTGAGCCATATCGTATTTGAACTCTGGCCTTCAGTGGGTGAGTTCATGAGCGTATCATCTCTGATACAAAATGTGCTTTCTTTTTGTTAAACAGAAATATTTGGGAGAGAGGGAGGGATTGGGGTAGAATCCGGCCCGGACATTTCAGCCGGCTGTGCACCAAACGCACTCAGCTTCAAGACGTAACCAGGCAAGAAGTTCATTCAGAATCCTTGCTCTGTGGGTGGCAAGGTAAACCCAGTCAGCCCGATATGGTGTCTCCTGTGTGCCCCTCTAAAAACCGAAGCCCCCCTTTTCTCCAACAGCTTCCTAGCTCACACCACTTGGTGCAGCTGGGCCCCAGGCCCTAGCATTTGTGCACGTCGCCTTGCTAACAATAGCTACTTTTTTTGTCTAAATTCTTTAGTCTTCCTGCACTTTTTTTTTTCCTCCTTTCTCCTGTGAGTAGGTGGCTGCTATGGTAACTATGAATTCTCCTCCTGCTGAAGGCACAGTCTTTTCTAACAAATGTATTGCTAATATTTAGACCTCTCTATAGTTATTTGCCTCCACTTCTTCCTCTCAATATCTATCAAGAAAAACTTAGCAACTAAAATGCTGATTGACAGCCCTGTGTTTTGACATTCGCTCTACCCTACTCCATACATGGGCTGTTGCAAGAGTTACTCATACTCTGAAGACTGGAAGTCTTTTTATTTATTTATTTATGTATCTGTAGTGTACCAGAATATTCAAAAGTAACTGCTGTAAGGTTTTTCCAAAATCTCTGCTGCTACCTGGATTTCTTCTCAGCTTTCTGATCAACTGTTATATCTTTCTTTGCCAGAGTTGGAATAATGAGCCGACTGTACCCTCATTTGTTTAGTAGCAGTCTTGCAAGTTACTTAACCCTGTCTCATATGGAGCACCACCTGTTAATGTAGAGAGCTATTTAAGGAAAAAACCCTCTAAATTTATTAAATAAAATACAATTGTATCAGCAGCGTTTTGGTATGTCTAGGTTGACACCTGAACATTTAGAGGTATATTTTGAAGTAGTGAGTTATGCGCAGACTCTCTCCCTCACAGTTGAGACACAGGAGTAAGAAGTCATGAGTCTTTTTTTCCTCCATAGGATTATAAAGTGATGAAGATTAACTAAGTCTTTTCCCCCTGGATTTAAACAGAAGCCTTATGGCTAACAGTTGTCCTTTGGTGCTGCAAGCCTAGGGATTTGATCATTGCTAGATGTACGTTAAAGACAAATTTAAAATCTTGTTATAAAATTTTACTTTATTTTTGTTTTATTCTTAAGGCATTGGACAAAAGCAGTGGACACCTTACCTTATTTGAATAATAAGGATTTGGATATTTGGATAATATTTGAATATGGTGTTGCAAGGAAGATACCTTTCAAACTTGCTTTGAATTTGTAATGACAGAGGAGCAAATCTATATCTCGATGATTGACCTTAGTACTTGGGTCTGCAGGCTGCTTTTGTTGCCTTTTACTGTGGACTCTTGGCCACAAGTGTGACCTGAGGCAGGGCTAGTGGATAAAGGTGATAGTCCTCTCCTCTTTGCAGAGTTTGTGTTGAGCCTTTGATTCTCTAGTCTATTGGGTTTGTTCCTAGGGCATTCTGTTATGTCATCCTGACTGCTTATTGTGTTTATTGGTCACTGGGAAGAGACAGCAAGGGGGTCTGTCACAGTGCCATCTACGTGATAATGACACTCTGCTCAGTGTCACGCTTTGATCTTGTCTTTAGGTATAGGGTTTTATCTCATCTCTGAAATCTCCACTTTCTTGAAGTGCTTGTTTGGATTCTGGGCTACCTGGCTTAAACTCAGTGGAGGCAGAGTCAGCCTGTCTTGGACAGATCACAGAGCCTCTTCAGGAGAAGCAGTGGTAGCAGAATCAGTTTACTAAGTGAGCTTTGTTGTCCACTTTTTGTTAATAAATTGAATAAAAAAGAATTCTTCAAGTTGCTCTTAGGGGCAGCGTTAGCAAAGCAGAATTTCTTTTCATCATCTGTCACAGCAAGTAAAAGTCTCCTTTGCTGATCTTATCATGTATTATGTTCGTACTTCATGTGTTAGGTGTATTAGTTACTTTCAGACTAGAGAGGAGACTAACAAATTGAAATAATTTGATCCAGGGATTTATCTGAAGACCTCTGGAGACTTCTTGTCAATCAGTTTTTCATTGCAGCTTAATTGCTGAAAACAGAGACCTCTGTAGTGTGAATCAGCTTTAATTAGTATTTTGATGTATCTAGTGGTCCAAGTAGATTGGAGGAATCATGCGGCTGTTTAAAGTTGCAACAGCTAGGAGCTCACAGCAGGACACTTACTAGAAGTCGAATTGGAAAGGTCCAGCATTTCTAGAGCTTTCTTCTGCTTTGGGCAACCCAGGCCCCTGCTTCTAAATGCCAGTTTTGCCTAGGATCATCAATAATTACTGCAAAGCTTATGAAGAAAAGTAGGGGAAGCTCCACAGGAACTGAAATGGTTTCAGTGAGCAGCCTTGTTTACAAGGCACCAAGAAGATTGAAGAATATGCCTATGGGCTAGTACTAGTAATAATTTAACCCCCAAAGTATTAACTAGGTGAGCTGAAGAACTTTTAAGTTGTACCAGAAAAAAACAGGATTTTAAATAAACATGAACAAGTGTATGTGAGCACTGCCAGAGATAGTTGCCTGTACACTGCCTCCCTCCCCTATTCACGTCTTACTCCTAGATGCTGTATTTTCTACTCACAAAAGAACTTACACTGTGCCTGTGTCAGCCCTCCCTGACCACCTGCTTGGGAAGAACTGAAATAGGCAGATAAAGGGTCTCTTCCCCTCTGCATCCCTTATCCACAGGCTGAAGAAATCAACTAGGAAAAGTAAACCGATTCCTGCCTAGTGTGTCCAGCCTGCAGCTAACTCCACGCTAACCAACCAGTGGGTGGTGTGGGACCCATTGCGTGTTTGCTCGAGTGGGCGCCTACATGGTTGTATGGGTGGCTCTAAAGACAGCTGGAAGGAGAAGATGAGGAGGAGCTGCCAGTATAGTCTGGGAGGTCATTTTGTCCTGTACTTGACAATTTCTTTTCTTCTCTTACATGTTTCAGAATCATTTTGTTTGTACTAGACTTAGGACATATTTCACATGAGTCAGACTTGCAACACGGCTTTTTTTTTTTTTTTTTTCCTGAAAGCTTTCCAATTATAATCTTAGTGACAACATTATGATTATTCTTTATATTATGATGTGAGACAGTCATGTCAGAAACCTTGTAGCTTGCTTTCTCTGTGATGAAGATGATGGTGATGGCAGTTATTCAGACTCCTTGTAGTAGTAGCATTGAATTATTGTATCATTACATAATTCTTAAAATGTAGAAATGAACGTTCTGGCTTTTTTAAACATTATTTGGCATAATTTGAGCCCTGAAAGGCTGTAAAAATTTACAGAATCACAGAATGACTAAGGTTGAAAGAGACCCCTAGAGTCCAACCCCCCTGCTCAAGCAGGGTCACCTAGAGATGTGGCACAGGGTTGCATGCATTTACATGGAGTAGGTTGTGTTTACAGGAGTAGATTTTTCTATGACTCAGAATGTTTCACCAGTGCTATTCTGATAAGAGAAGATAAGTGAATATAATTACCAAGAAACATTTCTGAAGTATTGCCCAAAGTAAGTACTCAGGGCAAAATACTCTTCAGGATAGAAAGTTGATTAAAACTTTTATTCTTTGATGCATATGCATTAAAGTTTTTTTTAAAAAAAAAAAAAAACTTTCAATAATTTAGCCACAGAAATTTCACGTGAAAATAAAATTTCAGCAAAGAGAAGAGCAGTAGCAAGAGATCTTCAAAAGAAGTTTCACCATGGATCTGATGTTGCAGGAGAATGTATAGTCTGCAAAATTAATTCAAATTACTGTGTCATTCCTTGAAATCTAGAGTGTTACAGTTGCTGGTCGTCTTAATTAAAATAGTTAGAAACAAGATTTTCTTAATTAGATTTCCCTTGCATTTTTGTTCTTGAAATAAACTAGGATAGACTTATTCTGTAAACATCTATAACCACGTACAAATTATTGTAGTCATTCATTCTCACTAACGTTTTAACCACTGTGCTTTTTTCCTTTGTTGATACTGCATTTAATATTTATGAAAAGTCAAGAAAAATCCTGACATTTTTCAAGATGTTTATTCTTTGCCATTTACTGAATATTCTGCTTTGTAGCATTTTGCTTCAGGATCAAGAATAAAACAACCACTTAATTCTGTTTTCTTGCTAGTGCAAATTTGATCCTTGACTAAATTGTCTCTGTGCATATACTATACTAAAACTGCAAGAGATCAAAAGTGGATCGCTATAGATCTTAGCTTGTCCTGCAAATGTGTAGACTTTTCACTATCCTGTTTCAAGAAGTTTGCCTTGTTTCTCTTGATGCTTTAATTGAATACTTTCCTTAACATCATTTGTGGCTATTGTTTAAAGAAAATGTAAGGTGCCCATGCTGGCATAGGTACCTCTCTGCCTGTTACTCAGGGTATTCTGAGTATTAGCCTGGGTGTAACAAACCTGCCTGCACTTACGGGGAGGGACCCAGGAGCTTGAGATCTCATTACGCGTGTGAGACATAGCAGGGTTCTGTGGTCCGTTCTGGCTCTGGGCCTTTGCCCGAGTAAGGATTTGAAGGATGTACTTGATTGTACAAAGAATTTCCGAGATTTCTTCTGCAGAGGACTCTTCACTTTATATTTGTATTAAAAATGTTGACATTCAGCTGAAGTACTGCAGAATCAAATCCCAAAGGTGGAAATGAAAGTTATGGTTGTTTTCCCAACATACCACATGATAAAAGTAGCTCAGTGAAGAAAATTATCATAAAAATATGAGGAGCTACATAAAAAGGCTGTAAGGAAAAGGAAAGTAATCCTTCCGTAAATGTTCTAGGAAGGAGAAAGGAGAAATGTGATTTGGAGATACGGCCTGAACCTCTTTTCCCAGTAGTTTATTCTTCCTCCATTGGTTGAAAACATGCTATTATTTGACTCTTGATCGTATAAGTTACACTTGAAAATATATGTTGTATAAAATCTCTGCTGTGATTTTAAGTTTCCTGGTTTTGTTGCAACTTCTTCCTCGCTGCTATGGAACTTTTCTCTAGTGTTTTGAACAGACGGGTGTCATTCTGGTAAGCTTTGACTGTTAACTTCCTTAATTCAGCTTACTGTAATTGTAACCAGTCCATTTGTTGGTCAGAGGAGGAGGTACCAGTTATTCAGTGCACAGATCCATCTGTTTCCCTTTGCAATTCCAAGTGCTGTCACTGTACCCTGCTAATGAAACTGCTTAAATGGTATTTGAATTCTTCAGTGTCAGAACTTCAGCTTTGTATAAAGGGTTTAGGGATTTCAATGGTTTAGTTGCTGAAACAACATCTTCTGCAGGAAGGGGTTTTTAAGAAAGAAGTAAGACCTTAGTTGAAGTATAGTATTACAGTGGGAAATATTAAATGAGTCTTATACCAAGATTTAAAACTTCACTGGAGAGTGGAAGTTCAAAACCTGCAGCTTTGGAATTCATTTCTCCTGTTAACCCATCAGAGCTTGGAATGTGCTAGCATTGGCCCTGTAGTTACTAATGCACCTATCCTTTAAGCAGGATTGCTGCTCTGTCACCAGACAGTGCTTTTAATTCAGTATTTTTTAATATAAACAGTTCGACTGCAAGCTAGGCAGAGATAAAAGCATAAAAGTTTGTGCATTTAGATTGCTCTGTGTGCTGTGGAGGGTGAGTATGAAATATCATCAGCATCTGTGAAGTAGTGATGCATTGGTCCAGCGCTAGCTGAAGCTATTTCATTTTATTTACTGTTATTTCATTCAATTTTCACTGCTTTTTGACAAATCTCTGCTTACAATCACCTTATTTCATGAAGAAAGGCATTTGCTGATGAAAACAAGCTTTTGATCTATCCTCTGTGAGGTCAAGATCTTTTTCCATTATTGTCTACACTAAGCGTGAAAAAAAGTCTCTTTAATCTCTGTATAAATAATTGCATACATTGAGAGTAATACAACAAGAGTGTCTAATTTGCCTCCTCTTTGGAGGGAGGGATTTGGCTTATGTAAGACTTGAAGTTGCTGTAAGGTCTACATATGTTTAATTTCAATATCTCTAGGTAAAGGCTGTGAAGACCTTATCTAGAGTTCGTATTTCTTACTACTTCATTGCCCTCTGTTCTCTCCCCACACCCCCCCAAAAAAGTCATAATCTGTTCTAAAAAAAATTGTAGAGATTTTATTCAGCAATTAGTGGAGGATATTATCAATCAGGGTGTTACACTTTCTTCTTTTCTAATTTTCAGATGTATATCACCAGCACTGTAAAAGCCAGAGGAACAAGGCTTGCAAAACCTGTTCTGTGTTTGGGCTTAATGTGCTTGGCTTTCCTTACCGGAATCAACAGAGTAGCAGAATATCGAAATCACTGGTCAGATGTGATAGCAGGTTTTCTAATTGGAATATCTATAGCTGTGTTTTTGGTAAGTGTGTATTGTTTCACTTCTGTTCGGGGAGTGGGGGGAGCTATATGAGTTTTTATCTTGTAACAAGTGTTAGTAGACTAGACTTTTCAGGCAGTTAGATATGGAAGAGGTGTTTCTATTGTTTAATTAAAATACCCATTTCCTTGGGTATATTTTCATAGACTCAGAAGTGTCAGGTGAAATGACTGATACACTTCTTTAATTTATAGGCCTGACTCTAGAATTTCACCCAATAATTTTGCTACTTTTGGCATCCCTTAGAAAAACATCTAGTCTCAGTGTTGTTTATGAAGTATTAAGTTTGTTATAATAATGCCTACATGGATCATAGAGTAAGTAACGTCTCTTCTTTGGCTTTAGAATAGGCCTCATGATTTTTTTTTAAGTTCATTTAGACTTAAATTGATTTTTTTTTTTTTTTCATTCTGAAGTAAAAGATCCTTAAAGATCCTTATTTTGCCTTTTCTGTTCTGAAACTGATACTGGATCTTTAGTCAGTTCACATTGACAAGTGTCTGTGTCAGCAAGCTACCACTTAGCTATTAATCACCTTTGCTGATTAACTTCAGTAACTTCAGTACAAGAACATAACAGAGAAAAGTGACAGCTATTAGTACTTGCAAGTTTGTCTGCCTGGCATCTAGTATGAGTACTAAATATACTTTTAAATTCTTTTCCTCATAAAAACATTTTTGAGCTTGATTCTTAGATCTCATTGAACTTGGCTGAGAACTCGCACAGGTTTGTCAGAGGTGGCTGTTTTGACCCTTCTGGTAAATGTGTGGGCAGCTTTAGATCTCCTTAACATATACCCTGTTGGCACTTCCAAACATTCCTAATCATTATTAAAAGTTTTGTCATTCTGTTTGTGCCTCCTGAACTATAAAATGGAATAGAACAGATGTTTGTTTCCCTATTTTTTTTATATTTTATACTGTATGCTCCATAATCTTCAAGTATCATAGCATCAAATTTAGTTATGTTTTGAATAAAATGCAATTAGCAAACTCGGCTGCTCAGCTGAATATCTGAATCGGCATAAAACACTAACAAACTGGCATTGATCAGCTATTCCTAGGAAAAGTGACTATTACATGAATAGCATCATTAAACTCACAGATCGATTGCAGAAATATTTCCATTTGAACAGGTAAGGAAGCAATCTTAAGTCACACTGATGATAGTGCTCTGTTTGGGAAAGCTTGCATTTGACTTGAGCTTTAGATGTAGCATTTAGGTTGTACTATCCCATCGTAGGAATTTAAGGTTATTGTCATATTTTTCTGCACATGCTGGGAACATCTGGTCTTTATTTGTTATGTTGTTGGTAATTGGTATTGTATTACTTAGCTACAGATCTGCTTTAGACAAGAGGATTTTTTTGTATGAGGATGATGCATGTAACAATAAATTGCTTGAAATTTCTTTTGTCTTGAAGTCTTAATTAAGGCTTTTTTTCTGTATAATGTTAACTTTATTTGTCTGCATTTCTGTTGTAAACCGTGACCAAAGCTCGTATCAGTTCTGCATAGTGATGGATGTCAGCATCAAAACTGAAAAAAGGCAGTTGTTCCTTAGTTATTCTGTTTATCCCTTTCAGGTTGTTTGTGTGGTAAATAACTTCAGAGGACGTCAACCAGAGCATGAACATTCTCATATGGATAATCTGGCCCAGATGCCAATGATCAGCATCCCCAGAGTAGAAAGCCCTTTAGAAAAGGTAATGTCTATTTTTTTTCTTTTAAACTGAAATAAAATGTAGCTTTCTTGAACAGGTGATTTTAAACTACTTTGACAGAGTTCCAAGGTCATAAGATGTAAATGAGACAGTAGTGAAGAAGAAGGGAAGAATTAATTCAGAGAGACTCCTAATGGAGACTCCTGTCACTTCCAAAACAAACTCTTGAGAACAGTCTAGTATCCTGCTATGGCTGCTGCTTACAACAGTCCCTGCTGAGTCTGTGGAACTGGGCTGAGTAGATCTGAGGCCCTCTTTCCTTGTGTTCCTCCAGTGAGTGTGACTGACACGTTGGCTTAGAGTACATTGATCTTAAAAGGATGAAATTGAACCCTGAGCCCAGAGCCTCCTGTGGGTTATACAGTATATTTAGCCCGTTTGTGTCATTTACCCTACTTCTGGGTGACCTGAAACTAGTGTGCAGGACGGATTACAGCTACCTATGGATCAGCTGAGGACCTTTAATCATCAGGCACCTTTACAGCCTCAGTACTGAGTGACTCCCCTCACAAAAAGGGACTAGCAATGTTGTTATAGTGGGGCCTGCACTATCAGGCTGAATTATTCAATAAATAATAATAACCTTACACCTTACACCAGCTACATAAAGCTACAATGTCTTGCCAATGTAAATGTGCTTTTGGATTAGAAAATAATATCAATAGTGTCCTGGATATGTTGTGATGTTTTACATGAGTAAGTGTTGAAATGTTTTTTAAAGTTCATTATAGTTTCCTGTGATAAAAAGTTCTGGTTTTACAAAGATGATGGTGTACTATGTCAATCTTAGATAAGATTGTGTCAGAACAATTCTGTGAGCAAACAAGCACTGAAATAAATAGCATAACCAAATAATATTTTAGATATTTTTCACCTGAAAGAAAGTTTGAGCTATTAATGCAAATGTTAAAATTCTGTTTTTTTTTCTGCTGAGTTTATCTGTAATTATTTGTTAAAATCTCTTCTATCATCCCAATGTTTCAAGATAGTAAACAACTCTACATGATACAGGGCATCAAAACTGTTTTAGAGCATTCTTTTAAATCCAAATTACTGCTACTTTTGTTAACCATAAGAAGAAATGTTTTTTAGCCACTTCTCAGTGTTCTCACTTCTCTCTCAAAATAGGTAGAAGTTCTTTATTTCTTTGGAAGGGAAAGGCAAATTCTTTTCCAAATGCCTAACAAACCTTTTGAACTAAATGTGTCTAAGCTACTTCTGATATTTTTCACTGAGGAGGTCACAGTCCCATTTTCTTGGACAAACTGCTAGATGGTGAATGTACATCTTTAAAATAATCCATTCAGTGAACTCTGTAAAATGTCAAAACAAAGCAAGATCTCAGTGGGCCTAGAACATGCCATATCAATAAGAAACCCTCTTATTTATGTGCCTGGCTCTCCTAGGGTAAAAGGCATTTGTGCAGTCATCATAGGTCATAAAAGTAAATTCTATGCGATCTCTGTTTATTTGAGTTACAGTTTGGCTACTTCTATTTTTCATTTCTTGAGGGAATAAAGACTTCATCTTATCTTGGTGGTTGTACCTGCCTTGAGATCCTCTAGTGCATGAGAAACAATGGGATTGTTTTGAGACTTGTTCTAGGCAAGGCTGAGATGAAGCTAGCAGAGCTATGGGGTGATGTGGGCAATGGCTGCAAGAGTGGGATGTGCTGCTTGAGGATGACCTCTACATTGTGAGCTGCCCAGAGCTCGTGTGTGAAAGACCTTCCTTCCCTCTAAACTCACATTCACACTGCAATGGAGAGTAGCTCTTTGCTGTTTTGAGACATCTCCCAATTAATTAGGGAACTGCCAGCAAATGATCTCAGTTTCATGGATTCATCTTTTTGTCTCTAGCAAAGCATTTATTCTGTCCAGACATGCAGGATGTGATGGGAGGATGATTTTGGAGAGAAATAGTTATTTTTTTGGAAAACGCTTTCTTCCAATTCCATCTCTTAGAAAATTTGAATTGGGATTAGCAAATAATTATACCTGAGTGCTTTAGATGTTGAGCTTTTGTGGGTGCTTTTTTAATGCTTAATGTCTTTGGATAAGAGCCAGATCCTGTTAAATAAAAGGCTCTAGGAGTAAAACTTAGACAGAAATAGGGTCTAAGTATGGCTCAATTAACTGCTTTCACCACAGGAATGATTAACTTAATCTTTGCTTCTTAACTCCCTTTTTATTTTACCTTCTCTGTACTCCTCTGGAAAAGAAGATATGCTAGGTAATTGTTGTGCAATTTGGAGTGCTACATATGTAGTGAGTGCACTTGCACAGGAATACGAGTATTAGAAATATTAAGAATTGAGCTGCCGCTTAAAGGCAAGGGCGGGCACTGTTTGCATGACACTTAGTCGTGATGTATACGGATGCTGAACCTGTTCTGCACAGGTACCTACTTTCTGTACACCTCAGTAAGCTGTAGCTGCAGAGCGTCTCCTTGAAGACTCCTTGCCAGGGCTGGCTCAGCAATGCAGACTTAACTGCTTCCAGCCTAACTACATTTGTTCTGAGAATTAATGAAAAGAATGAAAGCCAAGCAAGCTCATCACTCACCCATCTGCCTCTTTCTCTCTCCTTTGTCTGACCTTCTTCCCAATCAAGGCTAATGACTTTTGTTCCTCTCTTGCAAGAGTTCTTGGGAAATACGGATGATATGGGTGACAGTTGGAAGAAAGAGCTTAAAGTTCAGCTTCATCCAGCGCAATCAAAAACCATTCTTCCTGTTTTCTATTTCAGGAGAAAGTGTCCACTTATTTCATGGTAAAGTCACCTGAAGTCAGCCAGAGCTTACAGAAAGCTAATACGAGTCTTAAAGTAGCTGTTGACTCTGTTAACCTTTTTTCTAAGTAGTCCACCTTTGAAGAATTGAATGCAGAGGAAACATGGATCATTTTAGGAAAATTAACATAAAATTAATTCAGGCACTAAAAAAAAAAATGCTGAGGTAAGAGGTCTTAGAAAGAAACACAGAATTTTATCTCCTGAGGGATGAGATGATTATGATTATGATAAGAGCACTATCTCTGATCAGGGCCTTCTGCATCCCCTCAATATTATTTAATTGCTCAGTAATTTTTTGCAGTGCTCTGTTTGACTGTTGGGTTGAATCTATCCCCAAATTCTCTGCTTGTTATTCATGGTGTTACTTTTGTCAGAAATGCCCCTGTACCCAAACACAGTCAATATCCTCTGTTTAGTGAGCTGTCTTGCATGGCTGAACTAGAAACAGATAGTTTGGGTTTTTTACCTGTGTAGATTGCCCAGCCATATTTTCTTTAGGGACAATCATTCCTAATTTTTAATGCCGATAAGGATTTGAAACTCTTTTCACAATAGGTAACATCGCTTTCTCCTAGGATAGCCATTTGCAGTGAGTACCAGGATTGTCTTTGCTTCAGAAATCTTGTTGAGTTTGACACTGTACTTCCTAATGCATATATGCCAAAAGTGATAGTGGAGATAAAACATTAGAGAGAATTGTGATATCTTGGTAATGCTAAATATAGATAATGTCATAGTTCCCTCTTAAATTTCAGATAGGATTTTAAGAGTGGAAAAGCTTTTCCTCTTCTGTTTTCCAGTTCTTTTCCTATTTATTTCATCTTGGTTATTCACAACAGACATAGAGTAGCTTCTTAAAAGTGCCAGAAGGAATATTTGTAATTTTAATTTTCACAGTTACTTCCATTTCCTTGGTTGAGCTTTTTAGTATGGAGGAATCCTTCATTGGTATGTACATACAGCAGCTCTGTGGTCCCTTGACCCCTGTGGTGAAAGGTGATCACTTGTCACTGAGCTCGCAAAGCAGAAGAATGTTAGCTGATCATGCTATGTGCAGATGGTGCTGGTTTTTTATTTCTTTATTTTTTTTTAATTCACAGGCAATGTGTGTGTGTACATGGGTACATCTCCACAAAGGTGTGATGAGATTGTATGTACTTGCATTAGCTTACAGGCAATTTTTTAGATTCCTATTGTCATAGTGGTTCTCTCTCATACCCAGGAGAGACAGCTCATAAAAGACCATAAGTGATCTCATTCCAAAGTCAAGCATTTGAATTTCCACGTGTCCTGCTCTTCTGGTTAAATCTACTTACAGAGAATTCAGGAAATATTTTTATTTAAATGCTAACTGTGATCACGATATCTAATTTTCAAATAAAATCATACATAAAATGGGAATGGAACAATATATTCAGTGTGACCTCCTCAAATGTACATGCTGTAGGTGTTGCAGGATCAAGGTGTTAGTAATAATCAAGAAGAACCTTTCCAACGAAACTCCTTCAAAGCACGTGTCATAAGGTTCTTCTCCTGGATAACAGGAATGAACCGTTTTGAACATCTTCACATAAGGCAATAAACGTATGTGCGCAATAGCGCACGTGTGTGTGTGTGTGTGTATGTGTATGTGTGTGTATAGAGCTATAACAAAGGCAGATACCATGAGCTGGCAGCATTCTGTGCAGGTCTGCGGCTTTTTAAGAGGGATAATTCCACCTGAACTCAAGCCTTTCATCTAGTAAGAGCATGAACTGTACTTACTTGTTAAACAGGAAGACGTTATCGGTAACTGAAACTCAGAATTACTGCAGTATTTCTACTTCTTTTAACAAACTCCACTGTGTGAATAAGTAAATTGGAGCCAATTGTAAAATCAGTGTTCTCAACACTGGAAAATACCTTTATGAACTTGTGAGTATTTCTGTGCTCTGTGAGTATTAATGAAAGAACAGAAATTTCTGATTCAAACTATTAAATTTATAAATGAAAACTGCAAAACATAAAAGATGGACATGAGTTATTTTTCAGTCTTTCAACATTATATAGTGGCTTATAAGCAAAAATTTGTTTCATGTACAGATAGGTTAACTTTGCCCTAAAAACCTGCACTCAAGGCTTAGCCCTTAGCCTGTTGCTTTCTGTTAGTGGCCAGGAACTTTGTTGTTTGCATGCTTTGTTTGCGAGGCATCCTGGCAGTTTGGAGTGAATAATACAAAAATTCTGTAAAAGTCTGTAAAATTAGTAAAGCTGAGCAGATCCTCAGCACAGACTAATTCTTCTGCCTGTCATAAATGAAATGATTTTCCGTGGAGTTTTAGGAGCTGGGTTCTTTTGCATGCTTTCTGCTTGTCTTTTGCATCTGTGTGAACCTTTGTTTGCTGATGGTGGTTGATGTTTCATATTGAACTTTGTCACAGTAAATCTAACCAGAAGTAAAAGAGCATAGTAAAAGAGTTGGAAATGCAGTTACATCAGGAGGCTTTTTTTTCTATAAAGTCGTCTTTCCTGTGAAAAGAGTCTCAATGTTTTTTAGGAATTTTGTCTGACATATGAAAAAAGTGTAAAAAAAAAAAAAAAAAAAAAAAAGTGTGTATGAATCGACACTAATATTTCTTGCTATTAGCAAGTAAATGTAAATACTAGCTCTAAATATATGACATAATGAATATGAATCAA
The DNA here is from genome assembly GCA_013389825.1 of Crypturellus undulatus. Taxonomy (NCBI): domain Eukaryota; kingdom Metazoa; phylum Chordata; class Aves; order Tinamiformes; family Tinamidae; genus Crypturellus; species Crypturellus undulatus. Next base: position 271,880 of record VWPW01026079.1, read on the forward strand.
TACTGTGAGGAAAATTTCACAATTGCAGCTCCAGATTCACTGAGGTTGCTCAGTGTATCGTCTATCCCCTGCCGAAAGCAAGAGATGGGCAGCCAGTTACTTATGGTTTGTTTTCTAATTAGCAAATAGAATTTTCTGTTTGCCTTTTTTTTTCTGTGGAATTAAAACTTGGAATCACTGACACTTGCTAATGCTGTTAAACTGTAAACTTTTTCACAGAAAGTTTCACACTGACTTTTTGTAATCCTTTTTCAGAAAAAAATGCTGACTGTAGTTTAATCATTGCCATTTATTTACAATATTTTTATTCTGTTTTGGAGAAAATTGTACATAGATCTTTATGAAAATTTTGTGTTTGTCTGTTTTGAAAGCTGTCAGAAAATACAGCAGGGACATTGCTAGTTTTAAAATGCATAATATTTAAAAAAAAAAAAAAAAAAAAACTTCTCCTTCTAGGCATAGTAGGGCAAGGGCAGAGTGAGAGGAGGAGCAAAGCTACCTGTGTTGTTCAGAGAGGGAGAGGATGTGGCAGTTCCGACTCAGGGCCCCCCTACATTTCTTCCTGGGGAGCAGAAGCAAAAGGTCTGTCTGCCTTCAGTGCAGACTGATACACAAGTATCCAGCAGTATAAGAACTAAATTTACTGTGATTTTTATCTTTCCTCCAGACTAAGTTTCTTAAACAAAAAATCGTAAGCAGAAGTTGCTCTCTATGTTTTGATTTCCAAGGTTTTGGTCATAAAACATCACCCCGCACTGAAAGCTGCTAGGAGCAGGGTCAAGAGCAGACGGAAGGCATTGCAAAATGCCTGGTGAGCACTGCTCTGCAGAGAAGTAGAAGTCAGGCCAGCTCTTTATGTGGAGCATAAGTGAGTTTCAAAGACTTAGAATAACTTCCTTTGAAGCAAAAAGAATCTATCCTACCTGCCATGAGTTGCCTAAATCTACTCCTCTTCCTCTTCCCTTTGCCCATTCTCCTCCCATAGCTTTGGTCTGCTTTCAGAGGGAAAACGAGGTAGTTCAAGTTCTTTACATGACACTAGTTTGTGCTGAAGAAGAAGCATGTGGGTTAACATCAAGACTGCCTTTATTCATTTTACACATTGTATGTGTAAAAAAAAAAAAAAAATGGTGACAGTCAAAGATACTGTGAGCCTAAAGGAGACATAGAGTTAACATGCAGCATCCGGTCCCTGGGATCCTGCAGATACCCGTACAGTGTGAGTCTTCACTGGCATGGTGTTTGCAGAAGCAGTTGCTTAGGGCAGAGTACGAAAAAGTGGCAAAGCTCTTGGGCATGTTGCAGTTCCACTGTAGAGAGTCACATGTAATATTAGTCACACCTCAAGACACAGCTTCACACTTGTTAAAATCCTCGTGCTGCAGGAACCAGGAGAGTAACAGTGGATATAGAGGACAGTGCAGTGCTCTTGAGGAAGAAGTTTCGAATATGAGTTCTCAACTGTGAATGCCATTTTGTTGTAGCATTTCAGTTCTTCATTCTCTGCCATCTTGCTCATGGGGAACAATTAATCTTTTATAAGAATGGCAACGTTAATCCTGAAATAGCATATTTGAAGCTGTCAGAAACTGTAGTTTTCATTTCTAGGAATTTTGCGTTAAATTGAATGTGGATAGAACTTATTTGATTATTCACATTAAATGCATTTTTATTAAGCAACAAAGTTAAAATATTGTGGAATCATCTACCTAATTACTTTGTTCAGTGTATTCCCATATACAGTCTTTTGGCATTTAGCAAAGATTTGCTATGGGAGTGAGTAGAGAGAACTGCAAAAGTCTCCAGGTGAAAAGGCTGGCACTAAAGGAGAATTTGCAACAGTTTTCACAATGACGATTGATTCCTAACTGATTTCTGCGGTTTTATTGGTTTATTTTTTCCTTTAACTTGTAGAACCACATCACGGCCTTTGCAGAAGTCACATGATATTGACGCTGATGTTTATTCACTCCATTGGACTTCATCTCTTTTCACAACCCACTCACGATAATTGCAGTGTATAAAAAAAAAAAAAAGAAATTTTAAAAAGTCCTATTTCTGACTTGATTTTTACATGATTAAATGATATCAACATTTTGAAGAATTCTTATATATTAAAACGTCACTGTTTACTTTTTGGTGGAATGGGAGAAACTGAGCACTAATAGCATTTATCTGACAATACCCTTTATTTTGGCTTTTCATTATATTAAATGGTTCATGTAGTTATTCCAGCAGTACTTCATATTTTGATTTGAATTAGATTTTTTTAATTTGCATTTTTAATTCAGCATGAACGTGTTTCCATTTGAAGCAGTTTCAATGTAGAAAAACTAGGAAAAAAATATGTTCTGTATGAAAATGCTGTTTGCACATTGTATTACACTGTATTCCATGTAAGATATCATTCAAAATGTATGTTATATGTAAGACTGGTGCTTCTGCTTTTGAAGAGAAAAAAATGCCAATTTTTACTGTAATAGTATTGTATCATAATTAAAAGTTTATTTATTTGGATATTTTCCTGACATAATTGTAGTTAAATTGTTGTTTTGTAGTTCTTGAATGTCTTGAATGATATATATGTATCTAGGTTAAAAGAGATGAAAATAATATAGAGATTTTTTGATCATTGATATTCTTTCTTACTGATGATATCCCATGTAGGTTAAGGGCTCCATTCTTAGTTCAGCATATCTGATAGGAAGTAGTACTAAGCATGAAATATTGAAACAAATCATTCAAGGAAGCCTGCATCTTCTCTTCACATGTTTATTGTACACCCTAATATTGTACTGGAAGAGTGGGTGCTAAGATATGAGGAAGGTACATACGTGTTTTCACTCTCCATTTTCACCTTGAAGCACTCATGCAAAAGCCAAAGTGACTGCAAAAAGGGACCAGAATATATCTCTGTGGAACTTTCTATCTTTATTACAAGGTAATATTCTTGATGAAAGATGTTCTCCGCAAGTCTGTACAATGTTGGCAGCAACTGCTGTTTTCAGCATCAGGCAGTGGTATCATATCTCCCTTGTCACTGTGAGTCATCAGTTGAGTCTCCTTTTCCAAAGACAGCCTTGCTCTGTTCATAGCAAAGTTATCCTATCAAAACTGAGAGACAAATAGATTGGAATGTTGTCAATACTGAAGATAGTTGTAGCATCTGCTACAACATTTTCTTTTGGCAACAGTGGGTACAATACCACTATAAACATCCAGTGATTTGTTGAAATGAACATAACCTTTCAGGCCTTAAATTTTTCATAATATATTGTATTTCCTGTGGATTAATCATTGGTAGAATTTTTTTTGAATTTTTTGAAACAAATTACTGTAGGATTGGGTAAATTTTATATGTTGAATATTCATTCATTCCCACATAGCTGTCTGGGGAATACTCGCTTTTTATTGTAACCTCTGCTTTCACTAAAATACTTGCCTACCACTACCTAAATACTGCTTGTGAAGCAACGCAGGGCCAGGTCTTCTTTGAGTGCAATAGAGCATATCTCACAAAGTCATTGTGCTAAGCTGAGAATTAGAGAATAAAGAAATGCATCTGTTTGGAGGAAAGAATAGAGCCCTTAGCTACAAGAACGTGATTGAAAATGCACCTTTATTAGAATATCAGCAATGTTTACAACATTTGTTTCACCATGTTAGGCACACTTATCCTTCCCTTAGTCTAGTTGTTTAGGGCACAAGGTACTAATGATCTCTTGGTGTGCAGATTTAAATGAAATCTTCACTCATTTTTGCATGGTAGCAAACCTGCGGTTTTTATATCTGATTTATAAGATTACCAACAGATTCTTTTATGTTAAAAGAGATGACTCTTTTTCAGTGTACTGTATATAATCAGCTTGTAACTGGTCTTTTTCTCTCTCAGGATCTTCCCAGTCAAATATTTGGGTTAAATTTATCATGTTATCTCTGTGAACCAGCAGTGAGAAAACAAAAAGAGATACACTCTGCTGTATAATGTATTTTTAAATAAAATAATTTTTCATTCATGTGTACTGTTTTTTTTTTTTTTTTTAAGATATTTGCTCTCATTGTATATTGGTTGATAGTCTACCTATAGTAAAATGATTTTAGAAGTCAGCTGGATTAGATGATAAATATTCAGTGAGCCAGGAATCGCCACCATTAACCACCTTCCTCTAGAGGTGGCTCTGGCGCAAGTGAAAAGCAGGAGAGGCAAGAGAAGGAGAGCTGTGTTGCAGAAGAATCCACAATTTGTTGGTAAAAAGCTCTTGGCCAGGATATGGGCCAGTCTTGCTCTAGACTGCACCTTGCTTGATTTGGAGAAGAGCTTAGAAATTCTCTCTAATGCACCCCTGGCAGCTTTGCTACCTTGGGGGTGGGCTTTCGCCAGTCCATTCTGGACATGAAAAAGCTTTCAGTAGGAACAACTTGCCAAAATAAAAATAAGCTGGCATTTTCTCAATGAAATGGCTTTTTGGTGGTTGCTCTTTAGAAAAATCCCAATGAGGATTCTCTGACAAGCCAGGCATCATCATTCATTTGGAAAGTATTCTGGCTCAGAGTGCTTCCCAGAAAAAGCACGGCAATTGAAGATAGCATTTCAGTGGTTCTGAATGCAGCTGTTACTGTGATCTCCTCATGGACTCTTTTTGAGTGTGCTTCAGTGAAACAACTCCACTTTATATAAATGAGATGCTTAAGAAGCATCCCTAATGCTATATGCTGCTTTGTTCCTAAAAGTGAACTCATAAGGCATATGGGGACACCAGCTGTGCTTGTATCCATACCGTTTTAGATTTGCTTATATATATTCTACTGTTTGTTCGTAATCATGAACTGCCTAAGACATACAGCAGTAGCATCTAGGCTTATATCTCTTCAGCGTTTAAAAAAATTCATTTTAACAATGTGTATTAAAAGAGAATAACACTGCTATTTTTCAGCTGCAGTTTTCTTTGCTAATTGCTGTTGTTCTGATTTTGTTGCTGTCCAAGATCACAATGACTGTGACAGTCCTTTTGCACATTATGTTAGCAGGGAGCTTTTTATACTCTTCCCACCTCTAATTTTGGTATTTTTAAGCCTTACCATGCAGAAGGCAGAGTGCATTGCATTTTAAGAACAGATAAGCTGAGTCTGCTGTGACTTGACCAGATATATCCCTGGGTCTGCAGATTGCCTGGGCCTTGAGGATGCTCAGGAGCATCTTGCAGGCAGAAGGGCAAATGATTGAAGGTTGGGGAACTGAGCTCCAAACCACTGGGCCCTTTCAGTGCCTGACTGTACCTGCCTTCAAGCAGCCTGGATGATCCACAAGTAGGAGTATTTTCACCTGGCACAACCTCTGACAGCTGGTTTGATGCCAGTGTAACTGACTTTCCTGCTCATCTGTCCCCAGGTGCCTTGCAGAAGCCGGACAGGTCAGGCAAGATACCAGCCCCTCACCTGAGGTGCATCATAAGCATGGCTGCAAAATCATTACAAAATGCAGAAGAGGTGTGACAGGGAAAATGCCTTCTTATATTCAGTAGCATATGTGCTAATTTCTAGTAGGTTTGCTGGATTTTCTAACTTAAGATACCAATATGGTAGTAGATGGCATTTCTACACTCTTGAAATACTTCACTAGATGAGGATTGTTGCTGTTAGCATGCTGTTTCTGCTAATAAATTGTCTGCTGCTTTTTACTCTTGGCTACTGTTGCTTAAAGAAGCAATTTCTGTTTTCTTCCTTGGCAACTTCTATTTATACAGTGACAACTGGCAGCTTGAAGATATTCTATTCTAATATTCTGAAAATAAGTCTAATGTGAGGAGAGTAAAGTGCTCATTTTGGAAAACAGAAAAGCTCTTTGACTCTTGCTTGAGACACAAGGCTTGAAACTATATCCTAGTAGGAAACATCAGGAATAAAAGAAGATCCTTATCTTTGTCAATATTTGATATTGCTGGCAAGACTGGATGATAGATCATTTTTGAGATGAATATCCTATTTTTCTCATCAGTTAGAGAAAACAAAATAAGCATATGGTTTTGGAGCATAACATTTTCCAGAGAGAAAGAATATCTTTGTGATGTTTGTTCTCAGAGTTTACTCAGAGACCGTAAGCACAATGCAGGAGAGCAGGAATAGAGAGACTCTAAACAAACTGTTTCAGGAAATCAGAACTTTCCCATTTTGGGAGTCTTTAGGAAAAAAGCAAATTGAGTAGAGACTTAACATTAGTCAATTATGTAACAGAATTCTATCATGTTAGGTATATATTATATATGGGAATATTGTCTCCTTAGCAGTGTATTTGTTTCACACAGTTGATTGACATTTTGCTTAGAACAGATAATTATGAGATGTTTAATCTGCATTTTATTGTCATCTTAAGAGGAGTTGGTGCTCTTGTCACGCTGGACACTATCTATTACCACTTTTTATTTACTGTCTAGTGACCTGTCTTCCTTGCATAATACATCCATCTTTCTTATCAGATGTTATGTATTGCTATGTCATATTGTGTCATAAGCAGCAAGTGTAGTAGGACTTTGTGCGTTATCAACATCAAAATGCATTTTTCATATGCATATTTCAGGCTCTGAATATGGAAGTGGACAGATGTGGTGAGGTGCCATTTATTTCACTTGGAGTAAAACAGGAGCAACAAAAAAATGATTTTTTCCAGATAAATCCGAAGTTAAAGCTCCATAATAAGTCTGAGTGAGATAATCTAAGCTGAATGCCGACCCTGAATACAAAGGAAATTTCAGAGGATATTACATGCAATGACTTTATAACAATGGATGAAGGTAACATATAGAGCTGGTAAAATAAACAGATCATATGAAATTAATTCATGACACTGCATACCCTCAGAGAGTGGTCCAACAGTCATCTTATAGGAGCATATATGAGCCAGGTTTGTGGTGAATCACGAACTATTAGGAAGCAAAGTTGTGCAGGGCTGTGTGTATTACTCTTTTTGCAATATAGCAAAAAGGAAAATTGGACAAGATGCTGCTGTTGTATATTCTAATTTGTGAAACTCCTGGGGACAGTCAGGGAACTTGCTCCAGATTTCAGTAGGAAACTCAGAGGGGAGGCTGTTAATTTTATATCTTTTTTTCTTCTTTCAAGTCTGACAGTGTCTTTGTTAACGCTTTCAAATACATGTGGTACTTGAGGGCAGCACCGTAGATATTTTAACAAATTGTGTGAAATTGCTCACAGAATATCAGCAGATCACCAAAGATATATAGGAGACAACAGTCAAACTCCAGATCATCATTACTCTTGTCGAACTTTATTGTGTCCTCCTGCTTTGAGAGATTCTCCTTTTGAAACCTGTACTTATCCAAGCTTTGAATTAGGCTTCAAATGTAGGTCACCAGATATGAATGCAGCACCTCTGTGCTCTCCTATTCTCTCGCCCCCACTCCAGCCTGGACTCGGGGACCATTAGCAAGGCTGCAAACACAGTTTTTGCATTAACTGTAAGAAAGACTCAGGAGAGCTGCAGTTCCCTGCATCACTGACTGCTCTGCAGTCTGAAGTCTGGGGGAAAAACAATTCTGAATGTTTCCAGAAAGACATATAATTGTAGGACACCAGGCACAGGTCTCAGCTGCTGGTGAGTATTTGCACATTTGCACTGCTGTGCTAGTTTTGCTGTTCCTGAGACGTGCTCATGACAGGAGGCAGCAAGCTCACGTAGTACCGTGATCAGTGTTTAGTCCTTGAACAGGGAAATGCTCTTTCACCTACCTGATGGACACTAGACATACCATGTGAATTTATCAACCTTGTCTCCAGAAGCTTTAAGACATTCTGGCTTAGCCTGTTTCCAGGACAGTATGTTACAGAGAATGTTTCCAGCCTGTCATTTCTTATTTCTTGCATATGAGATGTGATTTCCATTCATTCCCTGTAGCAGATGCTGTCTTTTCTTTATATGCTGGTTTCTTATTCTTCATTACTTGTTGAACTTATTCATTCTTCCGTATTGGTCTTTCATTGCTCTTATTACCAGATGGCATAAAGAGCTTTGTAGCATACATTAATCAAGCTTTAAAATTTTTCTACTTTGCTTCAGTGCCATTCCTCTCCACTGAGTTTTACAACAGCAGCGTTTGCATGTCATCTTCTTCATTTTTTGGTCCTGATTCGCAGTTTACCATTTGTCTTAGAATATATCATAGCCAAATAGTTAGCTATACCATAGCACTGTTCCGCATTTTCTATCTAGGCTGTTCTCTCCAGAACTGGGAAGTTCTGCCTGGTTTGTGCATTATTGGATGTGATTATTATTGTGTGCAGGAGTGCAGACAAGGAGGACAGTGAGACTGGGCAAAAGGAAGGAAAGATCTACCTGTCCTTGTAGCAGTCTCATGTGCTTTCCTGGCACCTGTGAGTATGACGGAGCTCCACAGGCACAGAGCCCTACGGGCAGAGATGGAGCTCTATGAGCAGGGATGGGCCTAGTTGGAGCCCTGTGGTCATGTTCAGTATTGTTGTTCACAACTGTTCCTCAAATATGACCACATTTCTAATAGGGAGGCAGCAAATTATGACTTTTTTCCTGTAGTGACTCTCCTGCTGCTGTTAGACCCTTTGACTTTGTTTTAATACAAATCATTAGGCAGCAGAAGTTCTAGTTATGACTATACTTCTTTGCCTTCTTACTATGTATCTTGCTACAAGTGTTGATGTGATTATATCAGTTAGATTGTAGATTCTTTTTACTATGAACTGTCTGTGTATGAGTCTGCAAGACGCATCATCATATGGAGATTTCATCCTGGATGGGAGCCTTAAATGGAATCATAACTTTCTGTGGGCATTTTTGTCTGTCTAGGCAACGTTCAAGATCATGCTGCTGTGCCCAGACCGGGAGACATAGTGCAGAGCCAGAGCACTGAGGTGCTCCGGACAGCCTCTGCGAATGAAGAAGCAGGGCGGGATGCATGAGCTTCTTTTCATGCTAATAAATTGTGCTACTGATGGCTTAAAATAGAGACTATTCTGAGAGGAGGAAGATACGAAAACAAAAGGAAAAGATAGGAAATTTAGCTAAACATGCCAAGAGCTATTCAGATATTGACAAGCTTATGGAGGGGGGGAAAGTTTGATACTGAGGTAAGGAAGGAAAATGCATGAAGAACTACAAAATAATTCTCTCCTCAAAAGGTAGCTTTTCCAAATCAAAGACCATGTAAATATCAAGGAATGTGAATAAGTTTCTGCCATTTTCCTGAGACTAAATCTTTTGCTATGCCACCCTACACAGAATTTTGTATGAGTACAAAGGTATAAATTGTCAGATTATATTTACATAAAAGGAATTTGTTTTTCAACCTGCTGTTTCCTGACTGGAGCTCGTCACAATCAGTAAGTGTAATCAAGTTGAATTTCCCTGGATAAGAATGTGAAGCAGGGAGTTCTGACATCAACTAGATAAAAAGTAGCTTAGGAACTGGCGGTGATGACTAGTGAATCCATCATTCACTGATTCCCCTATTACGCAAAATGCTCTAATAGAAGGATTATTACCATGCAGCTCAATTTCTGCCTTAGCAGTAGAAACTGCCGCTGTTGGTAATTTTATTAGAGTTTCTAATTATAGCAATTGAGAGGCTTTTAGGTAAACTGACAGATAATTTAAATGTAGTTTGATTCTCTGTCTCAATCTTGATATTTTTCTCTGCTCCTTTCTTTCCAGAGAGGTCTAAGAAAGGATTTTGACAGGCATAGGCTGAAGGCACAGTAGAAAGCAGCACTACAGCTTTGCTAGTGCTACTGCTGCATGTCAAGTAACAATTATCATTTATCACGTAAGGTGCTCTGCCCTGCACACTCTGTGAGAGGTCTTAAAGGAAGGTTTGTACTGTTGATCTATGAAAGCCATTGGTCACCGAGTTACCTAAAAAGGAAAATCAGTAGCAAAATATCTTTTTCTGGATCTGTGGAAACAGCAGATGATTTTGGCATGCAAGATATTGACCGATGAGGTCACCCAAGTAATTAGAGCTTTTTGCAGTTTGACTGCACTTTAACTTTGTTTTTCAGCTCAAGAAAACAACGTGCTTCTTAGTCATTAGTTTTGATAGAAAAGACCTGATCACTTGCCAGTCTTCCTTGATTCTAATTAAATACTAATGGTTGCCCTGGGGAATCCACTCCTCAGTAAACTTGCTCCTTTCAGTAGCAAAGAAGCTGTTGCTAGAAGTGAGAATTGCTCTAGTTTTTGTTTCTCTGTTCTTCTGGCCTTCATGCCTCAGCTGTTAAAAAGCAGCATGCTTCTGACAAAAGCAAAAAGAACAGAGCCTATCATTCTGTTCCTCTGTTCTTCAGAAATGGTACTGTAAAGAGCACCTTTGGTGAAGATATAAGCTTATGGCAATGTCCTGTTTCCTTTTCTAAATGGAGTTTAGTCTGAGTGTAGTCTAAGATCTTAGCCATTTTAATGGCAAAGTCTGTGGTACATTTTGTATCTTAGCTAAACTCTGGATATTTTCTGCCTGGCTTAGTTTGTCCAGACTGACATAGTTTTCACTCCGTGTTTTACTGAAACAACCAATGCAGGGTAGTTGCTGGGCTAAAATAATTGGCAGACACTTAGTGATGTGATGCTGAATGATGATCTGGTCTAGCTAGGTATTTTGTTACCAAAACCCTTGGGCAACTTTTGCAAGAAGGATAAATGCAGAAACTGCATCCATTTTGTCAGTGTTGGCAGTGCTGCTAGAGCACATGACAGCTCTTATTAGGCCATAAAATAGACTCTGCAGGAGGCTACTTCTTGGGGCCAAGAAAAGGTGCATATATACCAAGGCCTGGGTTTGCTGAAGAGTTTCTGTAAATCAAATGCCCAATTTGTATTGGCTTGCAAAGGGAGCTAGGCAGATTAAATTTTGGGTGACTTACTCGGAAAAGCAGTTTTATGCTATTCATCCGAGAATTTTAAGGGGATTCTGGATTCATGGATTTTGAAGGCCCTCTTCTTGAAATGATAGTTTCTGGGTTTTCTTTGCTATATTAAGTCCTACTAAATTGCTTTGTGATTTGGAATGTTGCTTCTGAAGTATGAAGTCCTCCTCCTTGCATCTGCCGTGTGTTGAGAGATTTTCCTTCCTTACAGGGTAGGAAAGGACTATCAGAAATTCAAGCTGGGAACTCTAATACTACAGTGTGCAACCATGTGTTTAGTACATGTTATTGGGTAATATTTCTACTTTTCAATGTCTTTGAATAAATCAGAAAAAAAAGAAATAACATAGGGCTTAATTTTGCTTATGTAATGTTGTCTTGTCACTAACCAGCATAGATGCAACAACAATTTCCCAGGAGGAGATGGGAGAGAAGAGAAAGTTTAGAGAACTGAGTGGTGCTTGAAGATATAGGATGAGGGCTGGAGGTGCTTTTTTAAAATTCTGATAATTTATTTATTTAATGTGGATTATCTATGGAAACCCAGGCAAGTCGGTGAGGGGTGAAGCCTGTGAGTCTCTCTCATCCAGACAGCAGGCCATCGGAAAGGAGGTATCAGCGGTCGATGACCCTTCAGAGGGCAGAGGGCCCTTTGTGTTTTAATTGCTCACAGACATATTGCAGCATGGATTATCATTCAAACTTTCCCGGTGCTGCTAGGTTTTCTTAGTAGTGGAGAAAAGCAATGACTTCTACATGTCCAGGTAATGATTTTCATGCCCAAATTTGTAGCTGTTGTGTTGCTGAAATGGTGATATTTAACTCGCTGTATAGCACGAACTGGAATTACACCATTTTATCAGTTTTAAGTGCATTCTGAATGGTTTTCACAGGCTATTGTTTTTCTGCTATTTATTCAGTCAATAAATTTTTTTTTTGCTATTTTAAAAATATTACATGCATCTAATTTGGTTAAATTAAGCCCTGCCATTAGTGTTTAGGAGCCTCATTTCAGCCCAAAGCAGGTTTGTCAAGTTAAAAACAACCAAAAGACAAATTTGAAATTAAAATGCTATCAGATATTAGCTGTGAAAGCACCAGTGATTCTACTGTAAAAACTTTATCTTTCTGCTTACAAACATTCTTCTAAAGAAAAAATATGGAAAACTTTATTTATGACATATCATTTTACACCATCATTATAGAGTGTTATTCCCTTGCTATAAAAAAAATCTATTTGTAATTGCGTATAAGCATGAAAGTGTTTCTTTGGTTTTCTGGAGTTTATTTTAAAATGAAGTTCTACACCATTCATTCAGAGCTTAGCAGGATCTTATTAAAAGTGTGCTTCATTATATTTGTCATAATCTGTGCTTCTTTGTCCAAACAGTCAAACTTTTTAGTTAATTTTTATAAGCCTGAAATATTTGAACTATAGAGGACCCAATCACACAAAACACTGAGCGTCTTCTCTAGTGCATTTAAGATAATTAAATTCTTCCTGAAATATGGAATAGATCCTGTGTCTATTTCTAATTTCTATCATTTTTTCAGATAACAAAATAACCTCTGTAAACCTTGATTTTCCTACAGGGTCATTCTGGTTATCTTTTCTGGTTTCTATGCAATCTACCTGCTGTATGTACTAGAATTTAATACCAATAATAGAAGGTATTTTTGTTTTAGTTGGTAATGTGTATGCGCTTAAAATAACGCCAGGGCAGTGGCCCAGCGCTCGCAGGTGATTCAGTGCAGTGCTCCAAAGTGTACGTGCAGGTCAGCTCTCTTACTATCCACAGCTGGTACAGAAGCACATTTTACATTAGCAAGCTGAGATCATTTGGAAATAAAAAGATATAAAATACTACTAAACAGTAAATACACAACTGTTCTTCCATGCTGTCTACTGCACACTCTTGTATTCTCCAGCATAACATATTGCAGAAATGACTCTAGACTTTGAAGTGTATAATTTATTCCATGACATCAGCCTTCTTATTTATCTGTGAATGCTCCTAAGTGTCTCTGTTAGTCCAATATAACTTCTGCAAATAGAAGCACAGGCAATTCTTTTTTGCAAAGGAAGCCTGAAACTAGTTTGCAGTGGCAACAAATAAAAGGCTGTGGTAAAAGTTGGCAAGTGAGGAAGGATAAGTCCCAGCTCTTACGGAGCTCTTCCAATACAGAGAGAGGACTTTTTTCTCTGAGACTTAAAACTGATGATTTCTTAAATTAACTCTTGGAATTTGTAACAATAGAATTTGGCTAAAGCTAACAGCTTAATAAGATTGAGAAAAAAAATCAGCTGTACAGGTGATGGAAATGTTTATTATTATTTCAGGTAGGATTTCAAGATATTTACAATGTAATTAAAATATCAGGTAAGGAACCAACATGAATCATGAACCAACATAATCAAGAAGAGATTTCTTCTATAGGATGTTATATGTGTTCTTACCTAAAACGAACAGAAACAAAACTAAACATTTATTTTAAAATTTTAACAAGAAGTTGCTGGGGGTTGAGTTTTTCTTTTTTTTTTAATTGACCTTGCCTGGAACAATAGGAAGAATTGAGATGTGTATTTTCAGGAAAGCCATCTTGATTGCAGCATTCTCTAACCATCTTTAACTTAGAAAGAACACAAGAAAGAAAAACCGGGCCTGAGAAGCCTGCCTGCCCAAAGGCGTTGTGCTATTGGAGTGGAGCTATTCTGAGCTGCGCTCTCCCTCTGAATGGCTGCTGGAAAATACCTAGGGCTTAGTAAGGAAAATGGCACATGACAGACATGATATTTCTGCAAGATAGCCTTGTGTTTTTCATTATGTGTGGAAGTGTTTTTTGTCAGTAATAAAACACAAGCTGCAGTTTCACTGCAATAAGACAAAAAATATTGCAATAATTTGATAAACATTATTTGCGTAGCTAACATATAATGTGTAGAACTTAATACGTAGGGAAAATGGCACAAATCAGGGCATACTATTAAGGAGCAGATGCTGAAGTCCATCCTGTGCTGCTGCGGTACCTTTCCCCTTGGCATTTGTTAGCAGTTGCTGTAAACAAGACGCACTGTTGCTCTACTTTTAGGTACAAGACGTGCAAATGCCACAGGCTGATTTCTGTTTGAGTAATAATTCAAGAATTGATATAAATAGTAATCACAAGGAAGCCCTGATATAAATATGTCAAGAAGGAACTTAGGAAGTGGTCTGATATGGGCATCATCTGATCTTTCCTAGATATGGCATGCGACTTTAGTGTAGGCTGTCGAGCCTTTGCAGATGTTGCAAACCCCTTCTTTATTCCTACTTACTAGGGTAAGCAAGTGTGGGAGTGGGCTGTAGACTCAACAGTGACATCTTTCAACTACCTCAAGTTTTCTCTGTTTGTTTGTTTACCCCTCCTGTTTCCTTTTTCTCTTAAGCCAGACAGAATTTCTTCCACTATTAAACACTATGGAAATCTTTCTTTTTAAATTAGAATTGTCAACAGTATTGAATATTAAAAAAGCTCAATGCAGAAAGACAATAAACTATAGAATTCGCCAATTTTCTGGATTACAACAATGTCAGTCACTAGAAAGAAAAATGTGCCAAGACTGTGGTGCAGTTAATGCAAGTGTGATTTCAGAGCTGGAGGAGATTCGTGGTTGCTTTCAAGCAGCTATAATCTTAATACTGTTTGCGCTAGGTGAGGCTGGGTTGTATAACCTTCATACTTGAAGCAAAGGAAAGAAGTGTGCTCTGGAAGGAGACTGGATCAATTTTCATATTGATCTTAGCCTACCCTGGGTTGTGACTGCACAGGGATCTGATGTTTTTCCAATAATTCATGAATGAAAAGTAATAAAATGCAGTAAATCGGGTTAACCCCAAATTTAGTTTTAGGAGGATCAGAAGAATTTCTGTAAAGTAAACGCACTGTAATCTATTCCATAATGATTTTTCATTTGGAAAGACTTGTGTACCTGAACACACTGTGTGTGAACAGAGCAGATCAGACTCTATAACATTTTGGGCTTATTGTACAACAAGCAGTTTGCCACAAGACCCAAGAGAATGATGTTTTGGGGCAAACTATTAAATTCCTATGAGTTATGATGTTGATGTGGTTAATATATGTATGGTTGTAAACTTAAGGAATTCTGTTCCTTTTGGCAAAGATTTATCAATGCATGAAATTATACAAAACAGTTGGGATTTTCATACAAGAGATTTCCTTAGTTACTTACTGCATTTCAAAAAACCTTCCTTGTATTACCTTTGTAATCATCTTTGCTATATGAAAAGTCATGTGTCATTAAAGACAGTGGATAAGGTTGGATACATTTTGATAACAATGGATAAGCTAGTCTATATGGCTTTTCAGAAGCTCTGACTGTGGATTCTGTCTAAATCTGTCACCTTTGATGTCCTAATAACCCCATATGTAAAAATGAGCTGTTAGCTGCAGCAATTCTGTAAATGTTCTTTATTTTCATAGAGCTCTTTTTTTGTATTTTGCAACTGAATTTTAACTGTGGTAACAATGTGAAAAATTTATAGTATTACAAACAAAATTCAATTTCATAAGGTATCTCCAATTTTAACCTTTATCTGCTTGATTTACTTTTTAATTAGTAGAAAAGTCACTCAAAGAGCAAGGGCTGTAAATTTGTGGGCTGGAAGAAAAAGAAAAAAGAAAAAAAGAGAAATGAAACCACATTATCCACATAAATAATGAAGTTGAACCCTTGTTTTAAATGCACAGCTCAGTCTAACCATACCTACAGAGCTGCAGCTGGCACCTCATAATATAAACACTTAAGAGGCCTGTTGAGTCTATCCTCACCATCCGCAAATGAAGCTGTAAACTTTCCTTAAGACTTCATTTCTGTTTCAGGGCCAGCCCATGTTAGTTAGTCTGTAGACTTCATAGGAGCCTTGTGTTTCGCTGGCTGTGTGGAACATGCTGTAGCAAACCTGCAAACAATCCTGTGTGTTTAGTTATATGCAGCTGTGCAAACAGCACAGTACATTTAGAATATTCTACTTTAAACATGCACATGGATAATTGAACTTCAAAGCAACAGCTCTGCTAATTCTTTCATGAGGATGCAAATTACTAATGTGACTTCTCACTGGATTGGGAGCTTAATAGGACCATCAGTCTGATCTAAATCCGCCCCAAGGCGTGAGCGCAGTTGGGGGTATTTCTGCTAGTCTAATCCAGACTTTATTCACTGGCAGGGTGCAAAACTAATAGTAGCCTGAAGCTAGCGAAGTTTTCACATTTAAATCCCCATACTTAAGTCCCACCCCTTATAACTATCATTATTTCAGGAACAATGGCCCTGATTTTGGTATTATTTGCAAAGATGTTGTCCGTTAAGCATACAGATAAAATTTTAACCAAGGGGAAAAAGTCAATTTCTTTTCAAAGATACAGTACAGAATGATAGAATATTTGTTAAATTTATCATCTTCTCTTTTAAAGTCTCTCCATGTGAAATGAAGTGTGTGTAGAAGAAATTGTTTAAGTGTTCTTCAGTCCTTACCTTCACATTCTACCTGTTTATTTTTACATATTTTTACAAGTTGCCAGCTTTTCAAAAGGCATAAAAAGAGTGAACTGTGAAATGATGTTTCATTTTCATGGGATGCATATAGCAATAGAGGGACTTATAGCAGCCTGTTGTTTTATACCTTGCTTTACTAGCAGTGGGGCAATAACAATTCTACCTTTTTCTCTCTTGAAACTCAGATTTTAATGAGGAAAAGAGACCTCTCCTCATGTTCAGTGCCAGTTCAGTGCATCAGAACCAAAATGTCTGATCTGAGCTGGTGCAGAGAGGGGGTTGGTCATGAAATATGCTGCTTCTTTTTTTTAGCTCCTTTCAACTCTTTGATCAGAAGGATCATTGGATCATTACTCCTTTTGCTTTATTTCTCAATCTTTTCTTCCTCCTTTGGGTTATTTTCTCTGGGTTGTTTTTCATGCTCATTTTGGGAATAGAAAATACATCAGATTTACTTCAAGGCTGAGTTGAACTTTGAAACCCACATGCTTTGAGGAAGTTGAGGACTGAGGTGAATTCACTTCCTTTGGGGAGGCATGGACAGGGCCCGAGAATGCTCTTCCCTTGCTGCTTGTGTCCAGCTCATCAGGCAGCCGTGGCCAGCAGAACAGTGCCAAGGCACTGGCCAAAGGCACCACAACCTCACCTTGACCCAGAGCAAAGCCAGGAGCAATCTAGTAGGAACTGGGCACCCAAGAGATTAAAGACACCCCAAGCTTTAACTACCACCTAGGCATTGCCGCCTTGCTCTGCCTCATTGACGAATGCACAGAGTAGTATTTCAAAGATGATCTTAAATTTCTCTAAAGTCTCGATATTCAGTAAGTAAGCAAGAGAAGTACTGTGACTGATTAAAAAATGCCCAGAGTATTACAGGTGTAATACTCCTCTTAGTGACACTCTTCTTAGTGTCCCACTGGCAAGCAGCATGGCAGGAAGCAGTGATCTTCAAAACCACGAGGCACCACCACCACAGCTGCTCTGCAGGGGAATACAATCCAGGGCCCTGTATGTAAGCCAGAAGAGCGAAGGTGGTAGGTGGCATCTCTCCATGTTCCTGCCAGATCTGGAACACGAGTAGGAGAATGGCGTAGCATCCCCCTGCTTCCTTCCAGGGCTTTACCGTGCCACTAGATTATCTTAAGAGAAAGCAAATGCTGAAAGCTAGTGCAGCCATGTGCAAGAACCCCTGCAAGACATGGTCTGCTGGCACTTTTTTAAATCTGGCATTTAAAATCATTCAGACAGATGGAACAAAAGTATGTAATAAAATGTGACATTTCCTTTTATCATCTATATTTGTTAAGTGAATTCTTCTGATCATTCCTGCTGTCAGCAGCACTGAATGGGAATCAGAATTTGATGACTTGCAGTTTATAAAAATCAACTCCAGGGGTCAGAGAAAAAAAAGTATAAGTAATAATTAGTTATAGGATATGCATTCATTCATGTAATCTTGGTGCAGTGCATCAAGACAGCTTAGCTAAGAGGAAAAAAATAACTGTTCAAAGTTACAGCTTTTGTAGTCAGTCATTTACTATTTCTCAATACCTTTGCCTACTTCATAGTCTTGTTATATATTTCCATATATTAAGATTTTATTAGAAAAATTAAAAATCAAGAAAAAAAGAGATGCATCTTCCTCTGTATTGTCTAAGCAACTCCCATTTGTTTGCTTTGGTATGTAACAGAGCAACTAGTTTTTTGTCATCTTCAACGCACAGCTGCACTCAGTCTGTGCTGGCCCTGCGTGTTTCACTCCTTGCCTACCTTGGGCGCAGGCGGCGCGCCAATTTAACTTCCGTTTTTTTATTCAAGAGAATCTAGGTCTGGAGGTCAGCCCTTCCCGCTCAGCGTTCCTGCAGGAAGGAGGAGGTGGAAAAATGACCCGAGCACAGAGCAAGCCCTGGTGCTTCAAAAGATTGAACCCACCCCTCCTTTTCTAATTCAGTCAGGGCCTTCGGTGGCAGTTATATCACTTAGTATTCATTCAGAGCTAAATTGAGAGTATTAAGCAGCATATAATTGAACTTCTAATCAGCAATTACATTAAAAGCAACCTCCACAATGCAAGGGAAATATCATTGGGAAGTAACTTTAAATCTGACAGCATTCTGGAAACCGTCTCTCTGCGTTTCATAGCTAATGTTTTTCTGGGGTCTAGTCTTGTGCCTGTGATGACTACTTGCTCATACCAAAAACATGCGTTTCTTTTTTGAATCTGCAACAAATACCAAAAAATATACATGCAGAAGGAAATATCATTTCCACTGTAGTAGCAAGTAAAAGTCTGATGTTCAGGGCAGGAACTGCTGTGTTAAGCACTTCATCAGCAAGGCTAAAATACTTCTCTGGCCTTGCAAGTTGACAGTCTAAATAATTACAGTAGTTATATGGATGCTTATGTGAATGCCTGGTCCTACTAAAATTTGTAATTGCAAGTTATTTATGGACAAATCTCCCTGAAGAAGGCAGATTAGCCAAGAAAGTAGTGCCACCTATGGACGAGGTGCAGAGGTGAGCTGGCGCTGAGGATACCCAGCGGGGATCAGTGCAAGGCAGTGGCGACGGCCTCCCTGAGGACGCTCTCGGGAGGAGATCTAAACACGGGGCCCTCGCTTGGAAATATCTCTGTGCCCCTTGATGAGGGCAGGTGGTGACTCTGTGAATCTGGTGCTTGCTGCTGGGGAATGAGGAACGGGACTTGCTGATCCTGGCAGATTTCAGGCTCCACCTGAAACCTCAGCCCTTGAGTCCCCAAAATGGGGCATCTCTACCAGTGAACACCCAGTAACCCAGGCTCTGCTGCACTTCATGCCAGAAAATTATGTGTCCAGCAGTTGAATCCCTCTGCTCTAGAACTAAACTGACCTACGGCCGCCAGCACCAGCGCCCACAGTGAAAACTTCTCAGCACTGACGTTACGTTTGATACCAGCGTTATCTCTTTAAGTCTTTTTACAAGTTGTCTGTGCAAATCATAGATTTACTTTTTACATTTAACATTCTACTCCAAATAGACTGACACTTGAGGTAACCTATGTTGTTTAATGGTGATGAGGAGCACAGCTAACTGTATGGAGACAACATTAGCACCGAGTAGTGGAACAAGTATCAACAATCTGTCAGTGTTCATTCTCAATGATGAGTTTATTTTGACTCTCATATGTTTCCTTTCCAAGTTTATTAAAGAAGGGTCCTTACTTAATGGATTTTTCCCCCTCATTTCAGTAGTTTCCAGAAAGCAAGTTTTGATGGGGCATTACTAGCAGGTGCACAGACATCGGATCACAAGAAGAGCTTCCATCATTTGATGTGTTTTGTTCTCTGGTTGGATGGAACTGTCAAATCATTATCACCTGGTTTTTTAGTTGCTCCTCTGAACAATAGACAGGCCAAGAATTTGCAAAAATTATTCAGCAACACATTTCAAATAATGAATATTTCAAGTAAATCATTATGGGCTATACTTGAATAAGAAAAGAGGCAAAATAGTTGTTGAATTATTCATGTAGCTTTAGCACTAATGTAATAAATATTACATGGTGTCAGAGGAAAATGAAGGATTTTGAAATGAAGAAAGAAATTAACTATGAAGGAAAAGCACCTGAAAATTGGAGAAGGTGAATATCCAGATTTGAAATATATGAATACTAATGAAGAGACTAACAGAAGGGGAAAAAAAAAGGAAAAGATGACAACCACGAATTACTTTGAGGGGCAAAATATTCTTACTCTTCAGTTCTTTCACTACATTGAATATGCAAGACTTCCCAACTACCTTCTTCTCTGTTTAAGGACAAAACAAAGAAAATGAAAGGAGACCCCCTAGACTTGGCTAGGTGAGAACCTCTATAGATCTGGCTAAAAAGAATTGCATCAGCAGGAGGACTGATTTACACATGGGCCGTAAGATTTGGACAGAAATATCATTTTGAGCATTAGATAATGTGTTTTTTTTTTCTTTTTTTTTTGAAAAGTGACTGTTCTTACCAGCTTAGTATTAAATAAAAAGAGTGAGAATGAATATATTTTAAGAAAAGAATCCACAAGGATCCTGTTTAGGCAGTGCTGTTGTGCTTTGCCTTTGCTTGTGTAGACACACTCAGCAGCTCCCAGGGTGTTAGCAGCTATGCCATTAAGCATGTCTCATGATCAGTCAGATCTGCTCTGACATGATGCATTAAGCAACAATGTCATCAGTTTGTTGTTTGTGCTTTTGCTGAGGTGTAATCTGTATAGATTATCACCATTCTTGTCATCTGACCCTTCATTTTAGCATTCCGGAAAAAAAAAAAAGATTTGCTTTTCTGGGAGAGAAGAGTTGAGGAGTTAACCCCATTTTTTTCTTCTTGCAACACTTCCTTCCTATTTACCTTCCTTTTTATCGGTAAATAGAAAATTGAAAAGAGGAAACCAGTCAAGAAGATGGCATGTTCTAAACAGATTTTGAAAAAAAAAAGATATCTAAACACGGAAAGAGAGACACATTTCAATTTTTTTTTCCCCATTGGCAATTGACTTGGACTCCTGTGTGCTTGGAGCACACTTTGAAAAATGCCATCCCTGAATTTGATGTGGTAGAATAAGTTCTACCTAATGATGTTTATAAGTAGTTCTTTTAACCCTAGGCATAATATATTACAATGATGTGAACATTTCAGGATCATCATTTCTATAAATGTCTCATTTACAAAATCTATCGTGGACACAACAGTATCCTCCTCATTGGACATTTACCAGTCTTAGCATATCAATTTGTGTTTTGCACATCTGCATAGAAAATGTAATTAATTACACCCATATGCTACCGAATGACATGATAAAACATAAGAAACCGGAAAGGTCAATAGAGCTGACAGACCTTCTTTCTACGGTATGTTTTGCAGCAGGTTTAGAAGGGTGAGAAGCTTTTCTTCCCCTCTGCCACAGCTCAGTGGGATCAGTTTTCACAACCCTCAGCTCAGTGGTCAGCTTCGGTAGCTCTGCTCCCCCTTGCTGGTGTGTGGCAGATGACAGTTCAAAAGTGAGTGATGTCTTGGCCACCAAAGTTGGTTCAGTGGCACGATCTTGCCAAGTTCATGGATAGAGCTGGTCCATGTTTTGGCCCTAGCCTTTCAGACTGACTTATTTCTTATGTATTATTTTACAACGAAAATACTAAAGAGAGATCATAGTTTTCAAAGTATCATTGCTTAGCACAGCTTTCCTACTCGTCTCCGATGATGCAAGGGTAATAAGACCAGCCCCTCCATCAGAACCCTGGCTGGAAAAGCTGATGTCTGTGCCATCCAAAACAGCAGAGTGCTCTGGAAACCCCTCCGGCCTCAGCTACCACCAGCAGACAGAAAAGCTGATCTGAAAGAGTCTGTACAATTCGAGGCACCTGCTGAACGTCATCTAAGCACAGCAGGAGTTCACAGCAGGCGAGCGCACGGGCAAGTATGAATAGCATCACATTTTCTGTGCGCAAGATAGGAAAGAAAATGTCTCTCTCCCTACAGGAACAATTTCAGGAAAGTCTCTGGGACTAAGGGACAGAAGACAGAAGCCTTCTCAAATAGTGTTTGCTCCTAGTATTTCTTTTTTTCATTAAGCAACTTATCTTCCGTTCATACTACATCCATACATCTTTTTGGTAGAATAGATAGATACTGGAATAGAGCTGTTCTGACCATGGTGCGAGCATTAATCTCAGCTTCTTCAAATTCCACAGGATAAACTATGCTGTGGATATACAGTAGTTAACAGCTTGTCCTCCAACAGTTCTCTCACTCTTAGGAAACATTAGTTTAGATATTTTTTCTTTTTTCTTTTTTTTTCCTGGATGGTACATTATTAGCTTTAGTTGGTAGGATATTTAAAACCTGACATTCCCAAGAGTTGAGCTTTTCAAGAGGACATCAGCATCACAGTGTAGAGCAGAAGCCATTGGCTACCATTGTAGCACAAAGCACATTCTGAAAATGCTGAACTTCCTCTTTTCTTGTTTTCTCCTGGAATTCCAAATCAAGAAATGTCAGTGCTCACTACCTTAGCTAATTCATGGGAATTTGATGTTAGAGAAACATGATTTTAATTTTGTGACACACTACATGTAGTTCTTGCATATATTGCTTAATGGCTGTGCAATTTCCTTAAAAAAAAAAAAAAAGAAAAGAAAAAAGCTTCCAAATTATAAGCATTCTTTTCTTTCAGTAGGGGGCTCAGAGTCAAAGCTCCTGTACTTCCATCCTCCCACTTTTCTTTTAGGATTGATTTTGGAAAAAAGAACACTCTCCTAATCATAGATTTTGTTTTCTTTATAAACTGGCTATTTAAAGCTCTGTTTACAAGATCAAAATCTGAAACATCATTCAAAAACAGTGTGAACTGATTACATCCTTCTGGAGAGCATGTAGCAAGGGAATATGCATTTGTAGCTGTTACACTCCCTATAATTAAGGCTTTATTGCTTCCCTTCTAAACACATGTTGCTACTGCAAGAGCAGCTGAGATACTTAGGATGGGAAAATGGAAAATGTTCCCCACAAAACACCCGCCCAACCTTTGGAATACAAACGGCAGAAACACTGTGGTCACTACTGAGTACACTAAGGGTAAAGTAAGTACACTAAGCGTAGAGAGTGATTTTTGGCTCCAGTTTCTTTTTCTCCAAACACTATTAGTAATTTGAATGTTGCTTAATTGGGAGACTTTATATTAGAGCAGCTGAACACAGTCTTTCATCTTTTCATTCATTTCAATGGATTCTGGATTAGAACATGAGAGGAGTATGAGCCCTCTTTTTGTAGCATTTGATGGAATGGTCAGCAGTTGTACTGGGGATTTGCACACAGGCAGAATGAATGAACACACCATAAGCCAAGAGCCACGATACTAATACGTGTGCATGGTTAGACGTGCTTATGCCACTTGACTCTGCACTGGACTTATCTCAGATTTTTCAAAAACTGAAATGAATAATGAAATGTTTCTTGTACTAGGCAACTCCCCACAGATAAGTGAGCTGAATGTCAGCTGCCGGCTTTGTGGGAACATAGAAGTGACGCTTTGCTGGCCATTTTATGGAGTTACTCACACGTGTGTCCTTGTACCTGTTGTATAAAATATCTGAACCGCAGTAACACAATTGAACAATTTAGGCCAAAGAGAGTGCGTCCCCTCTGCAAGCCTGTGCCTGCGCCTGCGATCTGGAGTTCCCAGCTCCTCCACGTGCTCAGATTGCTGTTGCCTCCGAAGCTAAAAACAAAAGAAGAGTCGCTGTGAAAGATGGATATTTGTTTCCTGCCCTTTAATCTTGTGTTTTTCTAGAAGACTGATGTTCATTAATCGTTGCTCCACACAGAGGTTTGTGGGTGAGTGCGTCGTTTACTGCCTTAGTGTGTTCCCTGCCTGCGGGGCTGGGGTGAGCCGGAGGCGGAGGCCGCCCCGCTGTGCCTGAGCCGGGCAGGCTCCGCCGCGCAGAGCCCCGGAGGGCGGTAGAGCCGCCCGGTGCTGCGGAGAGGTGCAGGGAAGCGGTGGTGGTTGGTGTTCTGCACAGTCCCTGTTTGGGCCACCCTCTTTGTTAGAAACTGCTACAGGCAGAAATGGGACATGGAAGCAGGAAAAACCCCAATTTTCCCCAGGGATAAACAGTATTGATTTCCAACTCTAGCTGCAAATGTCAGAGAGGGACAGTTCCCAGCGAGTAGCTGGTTTTTTTCCTCCCATCAGTTTAAAGCAACTGAATTTATGATAAACAAGGCAACTTGTTCACAAATGGAGGATTCATAAATCTCTCCACAAATGCTGTTCGGAATTGCTTTCTGATGGCCTTAGTGAGCTGCCCATCAGCAGAGCCCGCGCTGCCGGGGGCCGCGGTGTGCGGACGCGTGTGCGGAGCTGCCGCGGCGCCCACGGAGGTGCCCGCGCAGGGCAGCGTCAGCGCACGGGGCCGCCAGCCGGCTCTGCCATCATTTAAAATCCATCTAGTACTTAGAGCGCATGGTAACAAATAAATGATAAACTAGATCCATTGTCTGCAGTAAGAATAATCATCTGAGAGGTCTCATATACCTCCTAAACAGCAAGGAAGAAAATAGGTGCTTTGAAACAGGGTCTGAACCCAAGCTCTCATGAGTTAAAAGGGAAAGTTTAAAGGACCTTTTGGAGAGGTTTTTGTCTTAGAGCTTTTCCTCCCTCTCAAATCAGGGAAGAAGCACCTACGCTCGCAGCTTTCCAAGTGCAACGGGCATGCATCTGTCTCTGACATAGCCTGGACCTCAGTGAAGCTTAAATATTCTCAGCTCTTCAAAATGTAGGCAGAGCGACATCCGCCAGCAAAGCAGACACGGGGCACTGGCTAGGCCTTCCAGCCAGCGCGAGCTAGAGTGGCACCTCCCAGCTCCACCAGAAGGGATTTCCATGTTATTTCCCCTGTAAATCTGGGCACCTCAATTTATTTATATTCTCTGGATCTC
Source organism: Crypturellus undulatus (assembly GCA_013389825.1). Taxonomy (NCBI): domain Eukaryota; kingdom Metazoa; phylum Chordata; class Aves; order Tinamiformes; family Tinamidae; genus Crypturellus; species Crypturellus undulatus. Next base: position 296,806 of record VWPW01026079.1, read on the forward strand.
TGTTATTGGAGAGGGGCTCCCAAGAAAAATCTTCGCAGTGTTAAAGCGTATTTGTTTTGAATAAATACTTCTGATACATGAGATGACACATTTAGAAGTCAGAAGGTATGGAATAGGGAAAGCATTTTATTTGGCTCATGTTATTTTTCCATAAAGGTCAGCACTAAAACAAGCCCTGCTAAGGGCAGATGAATGTAGCAGCAGGCACGTTGATGAGCTTCTCAGCTTGCAGCCGAGGGCTTCCTGAAGCCAGGATTCCCATAGCAACCCTTGCAAGGCTCAGATGCAGAGCACGCTCATTATACGGGACAAGTCATTAGATTAGAAACAGGAACATTTGGAATTAAGGGTTAAAATCTGAGCTAAAAATAATCTAAAACATGAAATCAAATGGACTTCTAATTTTATGCAAGGTATTTTTTTGCTTCCCACCTATTTTTTCTACATTCCAGGTATATTTTTACTTCCCAACTATTTTTCTGTACCTTCTGAAATCTGTGTATATATAGCCTGCAATCCAAGTGACGGATGGCAGGTATCTTTGTACCACTACTCATAATCTCTTTCAGGTAATGAGACAAAATTCAGTAGCTCCTCTGGCTTACGGCTTCTCCCTCAGCGCTCAGGGTGCCTTTCAGCAGGGTCCCTGGCTCCCAGCCCTGTGCCTGGAGCCTCCCGCTGGGCCGCGCTCGCTGTGCGCGGGTCGCACCAGCACACAGGGGGCTGGAGCACGGGCCCTGTCCCAGGGGGCTCCAAAGCCCTCGTTAGTGTATTCAGGTGCTGCGAACGCCTTGTTACGGTGTTGTGGTTAGAGGTACGCAGGTGCTTTGACTCTGAGCAGGGACCAGGAGGTAACTTGTAGGAAAGGGCTTTGCCATCTCTTAGGAAGGGCAGTCTGGGAGGGGGGAACCAGATATCCCTGGGATTTTCTGCTTGTGGTGGTTCTCCATTTTAGCAAGACCCGGCATCACCCAGTTACTGCTGTGAAGAAAAGCTGGGTAAGTCTTGGCGGTTTGACCTGGTGGTGTTCTTGTGTTAGATATTCTGGATTGGGCTGGTGTTTTTAAATACTGAGCCTGTCTGCCTCAGCAATAACTCGGAGGTGGTGAAAAGGCTAGTTCAGGAATGGTTTCAGTCTTCAGAACTGTGCAGTCTTCAGAAAAATAAACACAGTTCAGATTTACAGTGTGTGCCAAAATGAGGCATAACTGGACATATTTTGAAGCTCTCCTAATAACTGGGTGCTATAAGGCACTATCATCATTACAGAAGAATATTAATGAGTTGCTTTACCTGCTTTTGTGTTTGTCCTTTTGTATTTCTACATTTTTATCTTCACCACAATGAGACAGGAACAAAATACGTGTAATCACAGGGATAGAACTATGTGCTGGAAGGCACCAATAAATATGGAACAGCTTACTTACTACATTAAGCTGTCACAATTAATTTGCTTATAAAATTCTTACTGTCCTGCCAGTGAATTAACACGTAGTCTCCAAAGAGCTATTCTCATCTTGCTGTTTTCTCCCAAGCCCTATTACAAGTGGGTAAACTCTTTTTCTAACCTTCCTTTAACCTTGTTTTCATGTCAGCTAACTGAGTGTCTGTCAGTTTTTCCTTTATTGCAATGGGATTGCTAGTGGACCAAAGTAGGAGAGGATATACTAAATTCCTGTAATAATTTTCCTCGTCACAGAATTACTCTCAATTTTCACAGTATTTATTGCATAGAATCCTAAAAGAGTTTATGTCAGAAGGGACGCTCATAAACTTCCCTCTTTTGCTTTTATTAGAATGAAAACTTCATACTCTAGTACTGTGGGAGGACTTTACACACAGTGAATATTGAAAAATCCATCAGTAAAGAGAGATTAAAAAGCATTAGCGCCCCTGAAGCCTGAGCTCCTGCCGGTGCCGGGGCTCCGCACGAGGCTGTGGGGCCGCAGCAGGCGCTGGGGGTCCTGTGCAGCCCGCGTGGATGTCCCGGACGCCTCTGATTGAGGCTTGTGACCAACTAACCGCACGGTGCCGAAGGCTGCGTGAGTAGAGGGCTCTCCAGAAGCACCCAGCTTTGGGGAGCTGGTCACGTATGGAGCTTCTTGTTCGACACTGATTTTAAATCCTATTTATTCAATGCTTGGTGAAAGTTTAATGTATGATTTAAATAAACACAGTTCCAGAGTACAAAATAAGAAGTAAATATATAATATTTTCGTTTGCAAAAGAGCTTGTAAGATGCTTTACTTGTGTTAAATTAACCCTGAGGATTAAAAAATATATTAAAATGTATTGCAACTACTATTATATTTTGATAAACAAGTTAATTCAAAGAGGTTATTCAGTTGCCCTTTAATTTATTTATAAATATTATCAAAGAACGGTGAATCACCACAACATCTAATCAACATTTCTTCCATTCCAAATAAATTTCTTAGTCTGAATTTGTCAGTTAACTCTTGGTTAATTATTAATGTAGACATAATTATGCCTATTCCTTAAATAACCTTCCAAGCTTCCTAGTTATTAAAAAAATTATTCCCATTGAAAACTGAGTGTTGTGTCATAGTCTAGATGAAAAAATTTTCAACTCCAAGGTTAGGGCGTTTTGCCTGTAGAAAAATTACCATCATGCGTTTTGATCACTGTTCACATTTATATCTTAAACAAAGAATAATTCCTGTAGAGCTCTGCATTTCCTTAATTGTGTATCTTCTATCACTCTTTGCCTAAAACAGTATATAACTTTGCTTTCTACATTTCCCAAAACTGTGGTAACTCCCAAACCCACAGGTTTAAGTGAAGCTTGTCCCCTTCAGGTTCAGCTGGCCCGTGGCCTCGTTATTTCTTACAGTGCTGAAGCTCTCCCCCAGTTCCAGTACAGGGGGGCTGCACCCAAGGACCAGCGCAGTTTGGAGGAACACTCGGTTTGTGCCCCACACCAGCTACCAGGGAGGTGCTCTTGTTTGGCACATAGGTTTCCCTTGGAGAGTTTTCTTTAAAAAACTTAAAAACCTGTTGGTCTTACACACGCTTCTGCCTTCATCCATTCCTCACTAAGCTGCACAGGATTGTTTGTGCAATACTGGGGGTAGTGCCGATACATAACATTTAACCATGAGCTGGCCGGGTGAAAGGAAACTCCTTGGCATTCTAGCTGGCCCCCAGTGCTGCCTTCATGAGTCACCTGTGCCAGCGTTATCCTTATTTGAGTCACTCGATCAGCAGCGCTCATGCATGTTGTAGCAGCAGTTTCAATATGCAAAGTCCAAACAGTCTGAAAAGTCACTATTTTGACCGCAGTCTAAGAACAGCATTTCTGTCATGCCTGCGTTTATGTCCTTTCTCTGTGGTCACTGGAGGCTTGTCTGCCCTAGCAGCAATGCGGTCTGCACGCAGCCACCCTCTGAAGGCCCCTGGTGCCCAGCCCAGGCCTGTCCTCGTGGGGCAGGTTCTGCTCAGTTGTAATAGCCAGTTCTTTTACATTTCCCAGGCTGGAAGCGTTGTAGTGTATCAGAAGCATCTGAATTTTATAGCTCAGAAAAATTGAGCTGAGCTTTCAGTAATGCTTTATGGCGGCAGCATGACAGCGGTCTGCCTTACATTGCTGAGAACATGCGTGGATTTATGGTCTCATTTGCAATCTAAATTTCTTAGCTCTGCTGCTAAGAAGACTTGTCAACCTGAAGTCGTGGCCAGGTCTGTAAATGCCCAAGTGCAGCTGAGTGCTTAATACCCCATGTAACCTGTTTGTGAGACAGCAGCTGGCTCACAAATTCTCACGAGTAGAGGGGGAAGGCTGAAGTCCTCCTGTTACGGAAGACAGAGCCACGGTTAAGCTCACTGTCCCCTCCTACTCCTGCAGCTCATGCTTCAAATTCAGGCTTGCTCAGCCCATAGTTAGCTGGAGAACAGCGGCAGGGGCTGCAGGTGCAGAGCCATCCCTCTTGGCAGGACAGTTCACTGGCTGCAGCACTTTAGCCAACTCATTCCTGAAAAATACTTCAGCATTTTCATCTGAAACTCTCTATTCCTTTTTCTCCCTTCTCTTCCTCACTATCCAAGGAAGGAAGGAGCTAATGCTCCGAGGGAGGGCTCCTCCCAGCTGCGGGAGGAACCTCAATCAGCCTCAATCCTGCCAGCTCCCAAGGGAAGCCCTGGTGCTGGCAGGACCTGTGTTGCCCTAGCAGTACATGACTGTAGAAACAGTTTGTCTCACAACATGTCACATTTCTGGTATTTTCTCTTTATCCTTTTACGAAAGGCTAGATTAAGGATTTTTAGTAGACATGTAAATACTGCAAGTGGATAATAAACTGTACAATTTTTCACCACCATCTTGTTCACTGCTCAGGAAATTAACAGTACTTCAGCTGAGTCTTATCTTCACCAAACAGGTTCAGCATCTTTCCATACCACTGAGACATGATCTATTAAAATAATCCTCAAAGAGCTCCTTGAAAACTGTGCTATGTAGTTTTACAAATACAGGTGTTATTCAACATGGGAATATATCAAGGAAACTAAAGCAACAAAATATTTCTTTTAAAGAGTAGGAAATAGAACAAAGACAGTTTCTTATTAAACATTTTATTAAAATTGAGGGTTTTTTTACATATTTAAAATATTTTATACCAAAATTATGCAGTATTTATGAAAACATTTGTATGCAAACACTCGCATAAAAATATGTAAAGTCACAGCTGAGCAATATAAAGCAATATATAGCATGATTCAGAAAGTATTTCAGGACACTAGAATACCTGAGTTTTCAATAAGCTGGTTTTCTGTGTGTCACTGACTTTTAACAGTTGTATTTAATAATGTGTCTGATCTCATGTAAAGAGCACTTCTTTGGTTGGGAGAAACTGCAGGGCAAAGGCAGATGAACCCAAGATTACTCAAGACTGATCTTCAGAATCCTCTTCCACACGAAGATCCACTGTTTGAGATGTTAGGAAGGTCTCCCAAGTAGCAAGGCACTGAGGAAGGAAATAGATACATATGAATATAGCAGATGGAGTTCTGTAAAGCTGGTAGCCAAGGAGAAAGGGAAGAAAAAAATAGCAGAATACATATGCATTGTCACAAGCTGCTTTTATGGGACTATGGTAAGAGCTAAATATGGTTTCCTAGGCAGCTCAGTGATATGCAGCCTGTTAGCCAACATGCTGAGTGAGCTGTAAAGGTCACTTTTACATAATGACAAGCGCACAGTGTGAGCATCATAATTGTACGTGTTAGCATGGAAGATGCTAACATTAATTATGCTCTTCTTTAATCTCTGCCTTTAGTTACAGGCAAAGATCTCTTCCAAAGAGAGGGCATGCTGACAAAAACCGTTCCTGGGTAATCTCTGTGGATTCCTATTATATACCCAATAGTCTTCCCAGTTAAATGAGAACAGTTTGTCTCTAAACACACACACAATTCATTTTTTTCCCTGAGTAATCAGAAAGGGAGGGTGAAAATGGCATCCACAGGACAAATGTCTTCCTCTCCCCATGGAAAAGCATATTTGCAATTGTACAAACTACTTTTTGATTTGAAGCACCAACACTGTAGGCAGTAAAATTTTAAAGTCCCCAAATTACTTTGGTTTGTTGTGGTTTTAACAAGTGTGGGCAGCTTGGCAAACCATTATAAGTCATAGATCAGTGTTGCTGAGTCATGACAAGCCTATCGTGGGGAACTGGTGAGTGTGCTGCTGCTTGTTACCCATAATACCACGTTTCCACTTTTTAAACTCATTAAAATTGTGGCCAAACTCTTGCAATAATTCTACTGTTGATGATGCTATTCAATAAAGGAAAAGAACTCTTGGAATGGGAATGTTACAATAAACCCTCGTGCTATTGACAATGCAGCTTATTCACTACTTACTGTACAGACTTTTCATATAGAATCTGAAATACTCATAATAAATAGGTCTTCTAAAAATTCCCAGGAAGTATCTTTTCTGACATTAAACCCTGGACAGCATCCTCCATATACACAAACTTAAATTAATTCAGTAGCCTGAAAATTGCAAAAACTTTAGCACCAACTGTTCAGGCTATAATAATTTGCTAGGCCCAGCTAAAATTAAATATATAGGGTCCATCTGTCACTGCTTAGAAAGTATGAAAAATATCCTAGCATTCATGCTGCTTGAACTTACAGCCACCTAACTACCTTGGTAGACACACTTCTAGTGACTGCCATCAAAACTCAACCAGGAGGAATTTGATTTTATATTGAAGAGCTGAAGTCCTGGTAGTATTGCATATTTACAGACATTCTGTTCTGATGGTCACAAATAATGTTTACATAGAAGCTCAAAGAATGTTACAAAGGAAATACACAGTATGACAAGAACTGGGGAAATCCGTGATGGCAGAAAGGTGAAGAACCGAGGATGACCATAAAATCAGAGTAACAGAACAGCGTGCTGCAAACTGATTTCTGGCTTAAACGGTCTTTCTGACCGTTTGGTCAGAGCCTTTAAGATTTGGTCATTAGAGAGATTCTCCCCCAGCTCGTGCGACGGTGCTGCTGCTGCTGCACCCGAGGTGCTCGAGCTGGAAGGTGGCATCTGGAAGGTTGTAAAGTGTCTCTGCGGTGGCTGCTGGCAACGTGTGTCCGCTGTGGCTCTCGAATCTGAGATTTCTGTTTGCTACAGCCCAAACCGGATAACCACCATGGAAAGCTGCAGGACACATCTGCTTTCCTAAGGCTTTTTCTAGGTGTTGGACAAGAAATGATCACTGTTCCTGGACCAGCCTTTTGTTGGCTTTTTTTTCCCCCCTCTAATATATGTAAGCACTGGCTGGAATATAAGTAATTTTAAAGCAAATTCAGAAAATCTGGCTAGCTACAATCTACTGAAGTCTTTCCAGACAAAGGTCACTTTTTCTTAGGGTTACATAAGTTGCTTGTTTTTGATTTATTCTCTGATCTATTCTATAGAAATTTCATTTCTATAAGCAAAACATGCTTTCCAAAATGTAAGAGCTATGATGGCTTATTTTACTGTCAGACATCACAGCACTGCTATAGCAGACAATTTTTATAATTAACCATGCCAATACAAAACTAGGTCTTTGTGCCTTAGGCTCAAGCTTTTTATATTGTGCAGCATGAACTGCATAAATGACTTTTTTTACTGCTATATACTTTCCCATTATTACAGAATGATTTTAGGGTGAAAAGGGAGATCTAAATAGTGGACCCAGACAGCTTGAAAAAAGAAGGGCAGAGGGAAAAAAAATGACAACCTAAATGCAGGCAATTGGATGTGCTCACATAGGCAGTGAAATTCATAATCTGCTTCTTACAAAAGTCTTGTGTAAGACATTAAAAAAAAAGTAAGTAAGTAAATACACAAATGAAATGGAAAGAGCTTAAATAAGGCTACTTAAGTATTCTGAATACTCTGGCAGGTTAGAAAATTGAAATATTTGAAATAACAGCGAGGAGATTTTCGTTTAGTACAACTGCATCTTTAGCTAAAAAGGAGGTATAAAAATAGAATGTGCAATAGGGATGAGGACAGAGGCAGTGTGTCACATGCCATGTTTGTTTCCATTCCAGTCCCTGTTTTCCATACCTCCTCTTAAAAACACAATTTATGGTGACATTTCCTAGAATGAAATCTAAAGTCTTCTATGTACGTGAGCGAGAAAAACAGAACCCCTTTTGTAGTTTCTGTGTTCCAGGAAACGAAAAACAGTGAGTAAAGAAACGGAAGGGGAAATGGTTCTCACTATAAAAACAAGTCGTGTATTTTATAAAATATTGATGTTGTGATTCTTGAGGGTTCACAGAGAGATCCTGGCTTTGAAACCACTTTCAAGGAGAGAAACTGGTTCGGCCATGTGGGAACTTCTAAAAATCACCAAATTCCAAGGCATTGCAAAGGTACAGGGTGATCAAAACGCATGAGCAGCCAACTTTGCTACGCAACCAAATGACTAGTTAAATGCATCACTAAAGAGGCCTCTAGGGCAAACAACATCATCTATTGTTCTTCAGCTTATACTAGATAGAGAGGTACAGAAGGACTTGGGAGTTGCAGTAGTGGGGAAGGAGTATCTTTGTGACCTAATGATTTTTTTTTTGGATTAATTTAAGCCAATACAGTGATGTAAGTCCCAAAAATAAACCAAATAACCTGTGAAACAAAAATGAATTCCTGAAAAAAAAAACAGATTTCTTAAGAAAAACGAAATCATTTATGTTTTCTGAAAACAGTAAGCAGTGTCAACACCAATAAGAATCTCACTATGCGATCAAAGATAACTCTGCATCTGACTAAAGTGCAAAGGTTTAACAGGATTAGTTTGACATGAGAAAAGTAAAATTACAGGCTACACTGTAAAACAAAGGCTCATTCATGCAGAAGAAAAAAATATTTTCTTTCAATGTCAAATCTAATTAAATATTCCTTGCCATTCAACAGTAGAAAAAAAATCTTCCTGGATTTATTAGAGTGCCTCATGAGCAGTGGGAAAGCAAACTTGGGTATATTTGCTGTCTCTGGGTTTACAATGTCTAACTTGTCTTTGGATCATGCTGCAAAATCTATCCCTTTATTTAGCTTTTTTTTTTTTAATGACTAGAATGGGTTAACAAGACTCTTTCGTCTGCTGAGAAAATGAATGTGCTTTTCTTCTCATATGCTTACCACAGTCTGCAAGGGGAAAAAAAGGTAAATTTTTAATTGCTAGAGATCTTGGAAGCCACAGTTCAACCTTCCTGGATTGCTAACCCGGTTAGGAATCATTTGCTAACCATGTAGCAGCCAGGCATGCTAGCTATGTACCAGCAACAACGTTCAATAATGTCTTTGTATCTTGTTATATTTTTACTAATGATGTATCTTTAGGCCTCTGCAGAATATCTGTCTAACTAATGAAATTTTTTCTGACCATAATGAACTTTCTCAGCTGTAAGCTCCACCCTGTGGACAGTCGGTGATTTCAGCTCGTTAGAACATCTATTCTGAGTAAGAGGGCCGATACTTCAGGCAACAGTATCACACCTAAGGCACAGGAAAAAGGAGTAAAATAATCAGTGTGGCATTAACATGTCCTGCATTTGAGAACCTTTGTCTGTGAATAAGGTGAACAAATGCATGTTATTTAACATACTTTGAAAACAGCAGTAGAGTCCTGGTTTTTTAAATTAAAAACTTTTCACATTATTTAAGAAAATCCTCGGTATTTTAGGAAGGCACTTCCAATGATTATGGATACAATAATTTAATGGCTTTAAGCCTTTGTGGAGTAGAGAGAGACTTAAGCATCTATCCAACTTTTCTGCAATGAAGGCTTTGTGATCTCTTGAGACCTGCTAGAGCAACAGCAAAGGATTGGTCAGTCATGGCACTACTTGGTTCCTGAAAGACATCTACATGTTTTATAACATAGCTTGTACATTATCACAGAACAGATCTGATTCTTTTGGGTCCGTACAAGAGCACCCTGTGAACTCACAATGCTGAGCATTATTTAGTGTCTCTGTTACAGGCACATTGAGAGACTCAAGGAGACTGGTGACTCAACAGCTGCAAAAACAAAGAAATACCTCTTGTTCAACTGCATTGTACATAAACGGCCGATAAACTGGAAAGCCACTGAAATATCCCACTTTGAATTAGTGCATGCAGAGAAATGTAATTCCAAGTAACGCTTTAAAGCAGCACTTGATGTAATGTGAACATGAGCTCAGCTTAGGGGAGACGTACTCTTATGCTGGCTAAGTGATGCTTGACAAGTTGACAGCAGAATCCTTAGGCAACTATAATAAAGGAAAATCTGCATAACGTCATGCTCTTCCCCATATTTTTTACAAAGAAAAAATATCATTTTAGAAATTCTAGTGTACCTTCGCACACTGCTTTGTTGTATTTGATCAGCTCAGTTTTCATTTTATATAATATATAAAATATATGATATTATATAAATATATAAATATAGATATATTATATATTTATATATTTATATAATATCATATATTTTATATATTATATTATATAAATATATAAATATAAATATATTATATATTTATATATATTTTATATAAACTATATGATTTTGAAGGACTAGAATCTCTAATGCAAAAGCTACCATAAAACATGAGCCATCTGTCCCCCATTGCTCTAGAGCTCTCAGAAGGGCGAGGGATGCCGAGCACGGCCACAAGCAGGAACGGTTCCAGTTGGGTTGTGTGCCTGCAAAATGAGGAAGCCATCTCCCAAGTTCCAGGACTGGGAAATAACAAGGACCACAGAGAAGCGCTACTGTAGAGAAGAGACACTGCAGCGGAAGAGGCAGGAGCAGGAATTTAACTGCGCGAAAAGGCTGTGGAAAGAATGAGAAGCAGGGCTAGGGACTGAGCTAGAAAGCGGATGGCGACTCTGCAGGGACAGGCACACAGAAGAGCTGGTCAATATGGAATATTTATGATATCTGCAGTGCCTGGGAGCATGGACAGACATGCTTTTAAACCAAGGCCTCCTTCTGTGAATGGGTTAAATGGAAAAAATGGGTTAGGGAAAAATGCAGGAAATGGGATGAAGGATATTAATGCAAGAATAGGCTTGTAAGCATCAAATGGTGCATCAGTAGCATGAGAGAGTACTTTGACTTCAGGCCTGTGGGAGAAAGGTAGTGATGCAGAAATGACTAAGCAGGTGAAAAACACTGTAACTGAAGTGGTGTAATAGGCCCTGTGCTTCTGCGTCAGATAAAAGAGTGAAATTCAAACTATTTAAAGTAGGGTTTTGTTTTCTACTACAAGTAAAAAATGGTATTCCAGTTCTCGGGTTACTGAGATGCTCTTCCTGAATTGTTACTTCCAAGCAGCTAAAGTGGTTGGGCAGTACTTTTTTTTTTTTGCTCTTTTCAGAAGCATAACACCTCCAGTTTGTAATAAGGCTCCTGTCAGCAATCCCTCTCCCTCAAATCAACCATCAGCTTCAACTGTAGGTCTCAAAGAAATTCAGTAAGATAAGGTATCTTCCCAAAATCAGATTTTTAAAGATATGACAGGAAAAACATTTTGTTCAGGTGTCAATATTCAAGAAAAACATAATCAAAAAATAATGACTTAGTATAGATCAATTTGTCCAGTATTTCAGTGACGATTTAAGAAAAATCATTTGTGGTTACAGCAATAATTTTATGATCATAATTTCATGTTCATCATGAGGTTTGGTATTCTGAATTATAATTCTAATACAATAAAAAGCATTTCTTGATGGGAAAGAGAAACAAAGGATTATTTATGTGCTTTAATTCAGTTAATCATTCATGACAAAAGTATTATAATATATTCCAATATTAATTTAACATACTTATTCCTGATGTAGAAGTTAGAGTTAATCCATAACTGAAGATGTGAAAGGATGCCAAAAGTTTGCTGCCTGAATTCAGAAAATATTTTGATCTTTATATATAACAACAGATTGTCAATGTCTGTGTATCTCTCAGACTGTATGTTAATTAATTAGACTTGATGATCAAGAGCTCTGTCTTTTCAATTATGTTCTAGCAAAATGATTTGCAAAATCAGGACACTGTCATCACCTAACGGGCAAGCCATGAAAAGTTCAGAATACACGCCTGGAAGTTATAGACTGCAACAACACACACACATATATAGAAAAATATTCTTCTACAGTTAATAGAAGGCTTATCTGTTTGCTGGAAGAAAATAGTAAAATAAGTTATTAAAAAGACAAGTTCTTTAAAAAATTCAAGGCATCTGGGATATTTTCAAAATATGCCCTCTACAGAACAATATTCCCCATGATAAGACTTTACAATGCTTAACATATTTTGTTACGTGCTAGCAAGTTTCTAAGTATACGTCCTTGTGAAAGGAATTCTTATAAAAAACATATGTTTTTGAAAATGTGCAATAACCTTTTTGGGTTATTTCAATAGACTCCTCAAAATTGTATTGTTTTAGCTTTATCCTAGCAATCTGATTATTTCATGAAAGACAATTCCTTTGCAGAGAAATAACAGTGAGAATTTTCTGCATGTGCTCTTTCAAAATAAATCATATATATTTTTTCCCCATAAAAAATATTTATGCAAATTTGAGCTTTCCAGAGGGCTTCTCTGTGCAGTTACTACCAAACTGAAATACAGTAGCTGATGTTGAACCAAAAAATATGTTCCAGATTCTTGTGCTTAGTAAAACAACACTGCCCTCTGTTGAGGATGAACTCAGGATCAACAGTTGGGGCTCAAATAAAATACAATTTATTTAAAACACGTCCAACTAAGGAAAATTGAGCCTCTCTTTCCACAAAAAAATGATTCTGAAGTTAACATAGGTTAACATAGGTTTGAACTAAAAGGCAGAAGTTTCTCTTGCAATCCATTGACTTCTGTATTGAAATAATCAATGAAATAGTAACACCAACATAAGCAAGTGTGTTTACCTCTTCATAATAATGGAGATTATTTTCAGCCACATTCGTGAATGCGGATCTCATATCATACTGCATGTTTTGCTTCCATCTCTCCCAGTCAGCTTTCAGAGCATTATTGGCACATTCTACTTTGTCTTCAAGTTTCCCAATTTCTTCTGTGATCTAAATATGAATCACAAGTATTAAAAAATTAGTAAAGTCGCCACTTAAAAAGCAACTGATGCTGAGTGATTGTTGTGCAATAAAATGAACAGAACTGCAGAACAAGAGTTCACATTAAACGTAACAAGACGCTCGTTCCCTGGTGATGAAGGTTGAATTTTATTCCTATTGAGTAGGTCAGTAAAATTTCTGAAATATTAAGAAAAAAAACTCCAGACCAGAGTTAAAGCATTGCTGAAGATATTCCTAATGACCATAAGTTATGGACACTGGCACCTCTTTACGAGTGCACCACAGACAGCCCTTCCAGGTACCACTGGGAGAAGCAGAGATCAAGAAAAGTGCTTTTCTCAGCCAGAGAGCTTGTTATCTCCTGGGGTTTAATGTGTGACTCTGGTCTACTTCATCTACACCGTCCTTGGGAATGTTTTGTATTCTCCCGCTGTATAACTTCCTGTTTGCTAAATCATTTAATGTTTCCTGTGACCTGCGCTAAAGATCTTACAGACATTTATCAGCTCTAATCACACGCCGAGATCCCTTATCTATGGTGGAAATGATCTTCAAATAAGATTAGAGTTCATGCCACTCATTGTCAGCAGAATTTCTGGCTATTAGATTGCACTGACAAGTTCAATCTGACATCTATGTTGAGATGATTAGAAGCTGAATGAGATCTGCTTAGAATTAAAAACGTGCAAGGAGAGTTCAGACGCAGTGTTTGATACAAACTGCAGTAACAGCACCTGTGTTCGAAGGCTTTTTTTTTTTTAAGACCTCCTTTTATTCTGGAATCAGTCTGGCTAGAAATCGCAAACTATGTCAACACATAACCAAAATCAAAACATAATTTAAAAATAAAAAGTAAAACAACAGTCAAAGGTTACCCAAACGAAGTGCTGTAAGTATAACGTGTAAGAAGTGCTTCTGCTCCACTTACAATAATCTGCAATAAATTTACAATTACACACTTTTTTTCTTACTCTTCAAGGAAAATAAGTTAATCAAATTTGGATAAATCTTTGTAAGAAATTACAAACCTGAATCTTAATTATGAGAATAATTACTATGCCTACATCATTAATGAATTAAAGTTTTAATTTGATGCAATGCTTTATATGCTTTAATGTGATATGTTTGCTATCCTATCCAGGGGTGATATCATTTTGAAATCAATTCATAGACTATGAATTGAGAAGTAAGAAAAAGAAAAGTAGAGAAGTAAAGAAAAAACAGTAGTTAATATGAATGGAACAGTAAAAATCCTATTCCTTCAACAGAAGAATGAATATGAAATTCCCCAAAAACATATCTATAACTCTTCAAATGTACAGTTTGCTGTAGAGATAAATGAGACAACAAATTCCTGTAACTTTAGAATTGAGACAGAAGCTGGGCAGAAAAAAGAGGTTTATGATAAAAAGCATTTTAGATCATGTTGCGTTAGTTTTATTTATCACATAGTGGTTAGATCAACTATATATAAATACCCATGTCAGACAAAGGGTTTTAGTTACTGTAATAATCATTAGTTGGTAAAGCTGCACCTACCTACCGTCAAATAAATCAAGTTGTTCAAAAGGTAACATACACTCATTAGAAAATCTACCCTCATTTACTCAAAGAATGGCCTCCCAGGCCAGCTTTCCTCAGGGCCTTCATCTCGTCTCAATGGAACAAGGCTCAGGGTATTGCAGCTCCTCCGAGAGACTGCCCTACTCACCGCATCCTTTTCTGCCCTTTTACTGGCTAGGGCGTCAACTTTGGAGTCGAGCTCGCCTTGAATTAGGTCTCTTCTTTTCAAAACACCCTTAATATAAAAAAAAAAAATGAAGGAAGGAAGCCAATTTAGTTGTCTTTTCAGAAACCCATCAGGCAGCCCAGATATTTAATTAAGCTACAAAATTTAGGAATCTTGGCATGATACAAGTTCTTTTCTGAAAAACAATTTTAACACCATCAGTGAAGAATTATTTTTTAATTGCCCGTATTTTTCTTACGTGCTGTTTCAAGGATCTTGAATCCATAATTAGTACTTCAAAAAATTGCCATGCATGGCATCACTGGCAGTTGTGTAAAACTGTAACTGAGGTCAACTTAATATCAATTCAATCTATGATATATCCATATTTTAAAACAGCAACAGGAGTTTGTGAATTCTTGTAAACAAAAGCATCTTATTTGAGTAAATGCTATAATATAAAGAATAAATATTTTAAAATAGTATCGCAGTTATTTGTGACTTTAAGCGATCAATATTATTTTGTAAGTGCCAAATGTAGTTCAGTAAAATCAAATAAAATGAAAATAGAGAGAGGGAGGTGCTAATATTGATATATTTTCAGTATATGTAATTATTTCCTCCTCACACTTCACTGTCAGCTGTCGGATTTTGAGCATATTGTCAAAAATATTTCAGAAGGCAAGGAAATGAAACTTGTTAGACTATAAAACAGGAACAGTGGTACAGATTAAATTTCCATTTCTGATGGTCTGTGACCTTGAGGAAGTCATTTGAACCTCTTTTTGCCTGAGTTTCCTCATCTGTGTGCTTATCTCACAAAAAGGTCGCAATGTATTAGTCCTTAAAAAAAAAAAATCGGAGGCAAGAAATATGTAATTACAGTCCTCAAAAGCTTTATATTACCTTGCCACAACAGGTTTGACTGCTTCTTCTGTATATATTAAAGAGATTTGCACTGTTTACTGGTAGCACAGGGCAAGTTGAGACAGCGCAGAGCACAAGCAGCTCTAGTCTCTAGCTGTCCTTTGTGACAGAGATAACTCTGAAATCTTGTCACTTTGGCAAACACAACCACATAATTTAGAAAGCTAAACTTCAAATATTTTTTCAACATTTCTTTTTGAACAGGTACTCGCTAAAAAAAAATGGTAAACCTGACTTTGGACAATTCTGAGTTAACACTTCAGTAATACCAACACCCCTACCTCTACCATTCACTAGCTGGGAATTTTGTCTCTGTTTAAATAAATACAGAAAACTTTTATCTGAAAGCATTGCAGCAAAACAAAAAGGTCTGGAATAGCTTTCCTTAATATCAAAAATGCTTTTTCCTTTTTTTAATTTCTTTTGCCTCTTTTAAAACTATGTTATTGATTATGGGCCAATTATCATCATGAGTACTGTAATTAGTAATTTTATTACTAAATTAATTTTTACTAATTAGTAAATTAGTAATTTTATTACTAATGTGCAACAACTATAAGTATGTGCTGATTTTTTAAACAAAAAAAAGGAATTAAAAACATTATTATATTGCTATATTTTTGGTATAATACTTAATATTTACTGTAACTTTTTGTCCACTGAGGCACAGTGTAGGGAGCTACACTCCCTGTGAATCAGTTAGGAAGGAGTCAGGCCAGATGTAAATCCCCCTCAGAAAGGAGGGCATCCTAGTGTGACTTCCACGACTGTATTTCTACTGTGACTAACAGTCACCTCTCCAAACTGTGAGATGGAAATAACTTGTGATAAAAATCCACGGTGAATAAAGGAAACAGCTGTAGAACAGAAATGAGATGCAGGAAAATTTTCCTCTGGTCAGGACCTTGTTAGCAGCCCAGTGCTGCACTGGAAACACTGCATCAAAAACCTCTTGCCCGGGGGAAAAAAAAGGGGGGGAAAAAAAAGACAAAGAGGCATCTGTTCTGTAGTTAATTTTTTTTACATTTTCTACTAGTGTAAGAAAAATATATATTAATGGAATTGAGGGTATGTATCATCTTGCGGCGAACAGCCAAATACGCTTATATAATGATGTAGGGAATGGAAAGTCCCTGCTGTTCTGGAAAAAGAAAACAAATTTTATAAGTATATTCTAGGGAGGAAAAATAATCTCCCTCTCTTTCCTCCAAACTGATCCATTTCTAGATGTGTCCATATTTCACCAGTGTCAGAGGTTCTAGACTGTCATTCCCTGACTCTGTCTGTCCCCTGACCCTACTAGAATGCAGAGCGCTCTTCACATGACAAAAAAACAGACACTCTTTAGTACAGAGCAGGTAGCACTAAGAGTTACCTGCCCTACACTGGACTAAGCCAGACTGCACATAGTGCCACAAACAATCCTGGGGCAAACCTTACCATGAGTATTTCACTGTAGAGAACATATTCATGTATAATTGGCAGCAGGTTTTCCGAGAGCCCTGCCATTCGTTTCTCTGTAGCCTTGCAACACTTGTCAATGCAGCTGGCAACACCTTTGAGGGAGTCTGCTATGTCTTCCTCTGATGCCGACCAAAGAGTGTGGATGGGGCCATATTCCTTCATTTCATTAAAATACTCTTAACAGGAACATATGCATATATTAGTCTTTTCTTCACTTAATAGATATCTAAGTAATACTAATTAAAACTTCATATTTACTGTGAACAAAGCAAGCGACTGAGGTTCAAGTTTAAATTTGCTCAAATGACCAAGATAAGTAAAGTGCAGCTCATTGTTATGAACCAGTAAGTGAAATTATTGTGCCTAAGCAATTCCCAGAAACCTCAGCAAAACACAGTCATTTCAAAGGACATTTATATTCACATAGATCTGAACTGCTTCATGTTGTCCTCATGGAGATGGACACAGGCCTCAGCAGCCCTGGACAATAGGCAGTCTTCCATTCTCATTTTTCTTAATCTGAATATATAGATATTCTAGGGATTATTTCTCTTTTGTCTGTAGCCCTAATGATAATCTGCCTGTTACGGCATATCAGAAAGATTGAGGCCCAGGATTTATTGTGTCCTTCAGTAGCACTAAAGTTGGACAAGTCTGTATGTTTACAGGCAGATACCACAAATACTTTCTTCATGTATTGAAACCAATAATCTTCACAGTTGAATTTATAATAAACAATGTCCAACAAAAGATGCAAAGTATGCATGGCTGTACACCACAAAGAGCATAATTTACTTTGAAATCTGTTGGACAAAAAACCTGCATGGAAGATGGGAAGAGCCCCAGGTTGAGCTGTAACTATCAGTATTTGCTGAAGCAGAGCTCTCAGCAGTTCACATCCCCAGCAGTGCTGCCCTGCACACCCCACGGGGTCTGCAGATTGCTATTTGGAAAACAAAGAAAGAAGAACTATCCAGCAGCACTGGGAAGACATCAAAATTCACAACATTTTGCAATAAATATTTTGGCTCCCATACCCTGCAATTAAGGATCTCAGCCAGCTACTTCCACTGAAGCGAGCTACATCAAAAGCAGTCCTTTCTCCTCCTTACATAAAAGCCCTCCAACTTAGTCAGGACACACTGAGATCTGGTACTACACACTGAGGCATGTCTCAGTTATGAGGGAACACAGTATAGCTCTTCAAATTACATTTTATACACAAGTAAAACCCCTCAAGTAGTGACCAGTGGATATTGTCATGACCATGACTGGTTTGAGATCAGAGTCAGTGTCAGAAACTGAATAATTCAGAGAGCCAAGAAGGCATTACTGCTAAGCAAAAATTTGTGCTTAGGAACTCATCTTTCTTAATCAATACTACCCAACAGTTTTTCATGACAGAAATTATGGTCAACAGAAAAGCTTTTAATTATCATAAAAACTTCTGCTTCATCAGTACAGAAACAAGCTACAGCATCAAGCAAAAAAAAAAAAAAAAAAAAAGAGGGACTCAGGGATGTGGAATCTGGACAGCATTATGCCAGTATGATGCAGCATATGGAACTGTAACTATTTACACCTCACTTTTAAAGTACAAAACAAAGGGTCATGTACTTCTCCAATAAGCACAGTAAAAAGCTAGCTGGATTTGTATTTTCTTCCTTCCAATTTCCTCATCAAGTAATTTAATGATATGCTAAGCAAGTTGTTAACAGTTTTTTCAAGCTAATTTGAATGTATGGCAAAAGGATGACCGTTAAATACAAATCTCTTTTTCCTTGCTTTCTCGGGAAAAGCATTTTGTCTGGCATCAAGCAAATAAACTTATTTCTCAGACCAACTCACTTTTTCAATATACTTATTTCTTAAATCAAGAAAAATTATCTTCGTTGTTTGCTACTTACCCCTTTCTTCCTTGTAAATTCTATGAGCTATTTTGTCCAATACATTTATTTTCTGACTAAATGTCTCCATGTAATCATTCATTTCTGTAAACATTTCAGGTCGATTTTTAACTCCTCCTCTTACTGAGGATGCTACAGCTCTTACAGTTTGTCCCATTCTGCTCAGCAAACCAGGGCCTTGCTTCTTGTGTGATGAAAGTTCCTAAAAGCAAAACATGCTGTGTTTACCTTCATGTACATTTTTAATTTCTCAAAAAATAATTTGCTATTTAAGGCTTTTTATAACAGAACTACATACACAAACCTCAGTGAAGAAAAGAAATGTAAATGCCTTTTTCTGCCTCAGAACCATAACGGTCGTGTTATTATTAGCTAAGCTTTTCTGGACAAACGTAAGCATGCTGTGCATTGTGCTCTCAAAAACAGTGATGAAAGAAGGCAGGAAACGTTTAGTCTTTCTTTAGGGTGTGATCTAGTATTCAATGCAACAACAAAACTGCTTTGGAAGAAACAGCAACCTTTAGGGCAATACACATGATTATTACCAAACACACTACAGACAAATTTAACTTGTGGGAATAACATTCTATACATTTCATGCCTTCTTTCAACATTTTTGTACCAAGGCATGGTTGTAGAGTCTTTTATACTGACCTAGGGAGGCGATTGGTTTACTCTGCTAAGGTCAGACATGATTTCCTATAATTGTGAATAAAACCAAAATCATTTTACCCAGGCCTGTGCAGTAAGAAAAATTTTGAAGTCTTCATTAAAAGTTAGAGTTGGATGATCAGCAATGCGATTCAAAAACTTATGTAAAGCTTTTCTTCGAGTCTCTATGAATTCATCATTAAATCGTTCCACCATTCCTTTCATTATGAATTTTTCAGGCAATGGCTAAGGAAAGAAGAAAAAAAAACTTGCATAACTCTGGATAATATCAGGGGTTCAAAAGTTCTTCTACCTAATAAAAACATAGGCACACCTTGCAAAATCCATCAGGTAAAAACAGACTGTTATAAAGTTAACATAACCAAGAGTGGTATAAACTAGTTCTTGTAGCGACTGCAGCAGAATACAACCAAAACTAAGAAAGGCTGAAATAAATTACAATAACAAGAAGATATGAGAAATATCCCATGGGATTATCACATGCATATAAAACTAATGAAAGTAGATTAGTGTTTGTGAATCTTCAGAAACTCAAGAAAGACTAAAAGCATCCTGGGACTCATAAACCGTAAGTTTCAGCAAACATACAGGAATAATCAGTGTTGGATGTGCTTCTTCCAGTTTGCTCTTCAACCAGAGGAAATCCTGATACCGCCTGCGAACTTCATATTCACTGGAGTCAAATTCAGAGCGAGATGTCTTAAAACCACAGAAAAAGAAAAAAAAATAAGGCCCAGAATTTTAGAATACTAAAAGAAAGAAAAATATTGTGGGTTTAAGAAATTTGAAAACTTGAAAGAAGTACATATGTGGTTCTATTTCACCTGTGCTAGCTGGTTGCTCTTTATTTCTAAAGTGCAGTCAACTATTGTAAGAGAGAAAATATATCCTATTCCACCAAGAAATCAAATTTCTACTGTATATAAGAAAGCAAGTATTAAACTGCAAACCGGATGATTTGTAATGATTAACCTACAAAATGTCTCAAATAGATTTCCAACATCATTTTACTGAAGCACTTTCCTCTCAGCAATCATGGTTATGTTCATTACATATAGGAATATTCTTTTAAAGTAATTAAATATCTAAGAACAGGGAAAGTCCATTTTTTTAGCATTCTGAAAAAAAAATAGCTGACATATATCCTTGGACCTTGCTGATATTAGTCAACAATCTCTATTCAAAACCTGAAAACCTTATCATAGAGATAAGATTATTGCACTGTTATTCTACATTTCATCACCAATTCTGATTTTGTTAGTTGTGTGCTCCTTGCTTAAATCACCAGCAAACCTTTAATGCTTAGAAAAAAAGAAATCTTATTACGGTGTTGAAAAATTGCCAAACCATGACACTTATTTTATCACTGCTTTCTCTCTGGAAACAATGTAGAAAAGAGCCCAGGTTTTCATTAGAGTAATGTCTGCTTAACATTCATTTTTTCACAGGAGACTTATAATGTGATGCAAGCAAATTCTAAAAAATTCAAACATACCTTGGTAATCTTATCATTTTTGAGGGCCAAATAAAAATTTCTCAGTGTACGTGGGAGGAATGCTATTATTTTATCATCATCAACCAGCACTACAAATTATGTACAAGAAGAAAGGGCAGAACAGACAAAAAAAAAAGCAAAAGAAATCCACCTACAGACCTTCTATACTTGCCTGAAGAAAAAACATTCTCTTTTCTACATAAACATCCATAAAGCGAAAATTATTCCTAGCAACTTAACAAAGATGGCTCTCTTTCCATTTCTTAAATATTTTATGAGGAATTGATTTCTTCTCTTACTTAAAGATGAGTAATTCCCATTTGAAAACTTGGGTTTTAAATGAATCTTTTAAAAAGAACTCAAAGTAAAATAAATTAACACAATGATTCTCAAAATGCAGCCTGCAAAATACTGCTGGTAATCTCAAAAGAGTTGGCTGCTCTCATAATGCTGACTTTATTCCTTATTCCTTGCGAGTAATTTGCATTCAGGGCAGCCAAAAATACACTAATTTGATTCCTAATATTATCTTTTCATTTGAGAATTGCTGCAGCTTCCCCAGCAATAATACGCAACTGTAAATAGGAACTAGACTTCCATGTGAAAGTAGATGTGGCAATTACAAGAGAAGGGGATTGAAAGGCTTTGTAGCAGCTAACATTTATTCAAGCAAAAACATCACTATCCTGCAACTGATCCGGAAGTCATGAATACTTGGTCTGATAGTGTGTCTTCAAACCAAATCAATCTTTCTGCTCTTTCATATTCCTGTGAAGGATCACAGCAGAAAATGCCATTTTCATGTAGAACTGATTTTGCAGTGAGGGAATATTAAATACCAATTTTTGCAGCATAGAAGTCCTGAATATGTATGTGTGTAGACTTACCATGCTAGATTTGCTTGCACAACCTACCCTACAGTTTCATATAGCTTTAGTGGTCTCTAATGCATAGCAGAGTCTCAGTATAATTTTGAAATCTGAGTTAAGATGTCAGAGAATGATCCACAGGAAGCGTCAAAATATTTTAAGGTTGCAATAAAGAAAAAAAAATACCCACTGTTATTAATGCAGACCATTAAGAACAGCAGCAGCAGTAGCAGCAACTTACCTTTGTGACTACCCTGTATGTAATAAATGTTTCAATGGCTGTAATGTGGCTTTCAGGATCATCGACTGTAATGAAGAGATCTCTTAATTCTGGTTCTTCTTCAAATTTGTACTGGTTTATCATAGATGAGGGGGATGTTGGCATTGAAGGACTGAATGAGTTTGCCTCGGCCAGGGATGCATCCTACAGATAAGACACAAGAACACTCTTATCAGTACACACTTACCCACACGTCACAGATGCCAAAATGGAAAGTTCTTAAAGGTAAAACAAAGGACAGATGAGATAATTACAAAACGCATTGCAAATCTGTTATCCTTTTCAGTGATTGCTTCAGTGAGCAAGAAATGAGATTTATTGTATTGCTGATGAAAAAGCAAAATGCCACCACTGTACAAGAATGCTGTGCGTGCCTAGGAAGAGAACCTGCCTAGGAGTGCTACAACTAGTCCCAGCTACAGTGTGAGATCCTTGCCAGCTTTCTTACAAGTGTTAGAAGCAAGTTACTCAGGATTTATGAAGCCAGAATTACCTCTAGTAACCTGAACACGATGATAATAAAAAAATAATAATAATAAAATAACAAAACCCAAATCAAAATTTTTATTGGAACTGGATACTTTATTTTGAATGTATTTTAAAATAAATTTTGAAATGGAAAATTGTCATAGAGACACATACTTAAGTGATTAAAAAATGGTAAAAATGACATCAAAAAATGCTGTTTGCTTTCTAAAAAGAAAAACCCTGAAGCCACTGGTCTGCTTAAGTGCAAAACCACCTTTGATAATATCAGCCACTTTCACCACAGCACTCGAAGAATACTTCCTCCTAATAGCCTGTTCTGCTCACTGAGTTCGGCGGTTATCACTCAAATGCTGAGAAACCAACTGGAAACAGGCAAGAAATCTCATTTTCTCCCTGTGATGCAAGTCTGTATGAGATCTATTACTCTACAATATTGAAAAATAAAGTGACTAGGAAAATAAATTCAGTTTACTAACTCAAAAAAAATAATGTACAAGAATTAAAATTAATCATTCTATTTTAAATATCAAATATTTGATAATATGTAGTGAAAAATAAATACTGCTTCAGCACCTTTTGAAATAATTCAGAAAGGAAAATCATAGTAAGCATATAGTTATTTCTAAAACTGCTTATCTGAATATACTCAGTAGAAGATAAGTATATTGATTCTTCTTTTAAAGCACAAAAAAAACACATTTAGTGTAATGGGTATACTTAGTGAAAAATAACATTTTTTAAATTCCACTCAATGAGGTTTGCCTTCTCCTTAGAAAAATCTACAGCAATCTCCAAGTTACATGGAAAAATGGCTAATACATAGCTATTAAAAAAAATCTTTCTAAATAATACCGTGTAACTCAGTGATCATCCTGATTTAAAGCCGGCCCCTTGAACGTGGCACAACTCAGGGTATTGCTGACCGCCCAGCGCTGCCTCTCGCAGCCGCCTGAGGTCCTTGAGGATATTCCAGACCACCCTGCAGTGCCGAACCCCTCACCTCCCTGGCCCCGCTTTCTGCAGGATGGAAAGCACCCTTAACTGTCCGGCACACGGACACCGACCTCGACTCGACTCTGATCTTCACTTGATGTTGTAACTCCTGTGCTTAAGAGTGCGGTCTGTATTATGCAACCATAGGAGGCAGAAATGTTAGGAACAGACACAGCTTTACAGCAGAGTCCAGTCATTTCCTAAGAGGTTACCACAAGAAGCAGCAGCTGTGACAATATCCCTGGCACCGGCATGTGTCACTGAAATACTGATTTTTTTTCAGAACAGGAACCAGTCTGTGATGTCCCCACCTTGGATTTCTACTTAAATTACTGGAAGTTGAATGTGGCCCTGTATAAATCGGTGGCCACTGGGGGAGGATCAAGGGAGGAGCCGCATTTAAGGCACACCTCAGCTCTGCTCTCGAGCAGAGTGGTGCTCTCTGCAAGCGGAGAGCAGGGCTGTTCTCACGGGCGCAGCGGATGCTCTTGGCGCGGCGCCCGCGCGAGGGGAGCAGCAGGAGCCCCCGCCAGGCGCGCCGACGCGGCCGCGCCGCCAGCAGCCCGAGGAGCGCGGGCAGCCCAGGGCACAGCAGCAGCAGCGGCACCTCCAGCACCCGCTCTGTGTGCGAGCGCAGATGCCGGGGCCAAACTACAGCTTCTGCAAGACTGAGGCACAGAAAAACAGGCGTCACTTCCAGCACTTGTTTTCAAACTTCTCCCTAGTCTCTCTTCATCCACCACCAGGTTCCTCTCCTGCAGGTAACACGCTTGGATGACACAAGGTCCAACAGACACATTTTGTCACCACACTGCAGTCCCGCAGGCCTACGGGGAGTATCTAACATTTGGGTTCTTGTCTCTAAGGCAGAATCAATAATCTCCTGACTCATATGACTTAGTCAGGAGTAAAAAAAAAAAAAAAAAAAGAGGCTTCCTACATCCTACACTGCTGTTTCCACTCCCTTTCCCACCTTGCAGCCTCCATCACCTCCACATCTCTTCGAGCCCGTTCCCCGTGGGCAGAGCATCACTAGAGCTGCACGTGCTGATCTGCAGGCAGCTCTGGGCACTCCAGTTCACTGGCCAGGAAAGCAGAGAGGCAAAACCCCCCTGGCTCTTGCTGTGCCGGGACTGTGTTGTGGCCGTCATTCCTCCCAAACTTGCAGATGCGTCATGGCCCTCTCGCACTGGCCTGAAATCAGTCAGCAAGACTCCAGAATTAGTAAGGTAAGGAAAACACTCATCCAGCACGAGCCTCTGAACAGGCTAAAGTCCACACAGAGCACAGAGCTGCCTAGAGCTCTCTGCAGACAAACATTAAGTGCAGGGGTTCGCCTAAGCAGCACTGCGCACTGGACCTTAGATGCTTGACTCACGGTGCCTCCATCCATTCCCATGATGAGTCAGAGCTTGCACTCTTTTGGGACTGGATGTCTAAAATATGTCTTGAAGGAATTGTGGGCAGAGTAAATCTTACTAGAGAACTGCTTAGTTATTTCTGTATTCTACGAAGCAAAGATACAAAGGAAGAAAGACAGACAGTAGAATAGTTGGTGTCCTGGCTGGGATATTCACCTATAAATCAGACTGAAATCACTGATCAGCCTCTTTTGAAATAAAAAAAGAATAGCCTCTATGCCATCCTGAAGTTGGCGGTAAGTCTTTTTCAGAAACACCATGACTTAAGTTTTCTGTCATTATGGAATGGAGACAAACATTGAAAAACAAAGAGTTATGAAAGGAGGATGGGTTAAGATTTTAATTAATAAAAGTGCTGACAGCTTTGTCAGTGCTAGGTGAGCACACCGATAGCAAGGAACACAAGGACTAGCTGATCAACACTGCCGTAGGTATGGTGCTTTCCACGTTGGAACTGGTGGAACAAAGTCAGCGTGAGATCCACAGCTCAGCCCTGAGAAGCAGTGTCTGCTGGAAAGGCCTCACGACTTTCACCATGGTAACAGAAACGAGGATATAGGGAAAAGCAGTTCATGTTATATAATGCTTTATCAGAGTTGCCAAATAAGATACTCATCTGAGGTATGTCAGAGGACACTGGTCAATGGTTTATGACACTATCAGGTTAAATGACTATGAATTTTCATAAAACAAAAGCCTTGTGTTTACATCTGGAGTAATAACTCAGGATATGGAGGCTGGCCATTTTTAAGAATCTCATTTTTCAGCATTTTGGGACCTGGTCCACACTCACTGACTAGACTGAGAAAAATGCAGCCAGTCCCACTGTGAGGCCTGCGCTGCGCTGCGGGAGAGCTCGGCCCAAGGACACTTGTGTGGGAATCCCGCTAAAATGCCCTTTAATGCAAGCGAGCCTCGCAACACCGTTCCACGGAACATGGTTTAGGCTTTCCCTTAATACACAGCACACAAACAAATAGGAGATAACCCAGAATCGACCTCACAGATCTTCCTCATCTCAGCCTTCAAATCTGCCCCTTAAAGGAGACTGTGATTTTCTGACTGATGATTGCAGGTGTCCAAGACTTGAAAAGCACGCGATGCTTTCACATCGTGTGACGCATGTTCTTGTTTACAGGACAGTGGCATGCATTCGCTTTGCGTGCATTAGCAGTTGGTAAGCTTTCATATAAGCAGGAAATATTTTGCACCAATACAGATTTGACATTCACAAGCAGTAACTCATATAATCTCTACTTGTCTTTATATTTATTTATTCTTCTAACAAACAAGCAATGCAAATGCTGATATATTTTATATCTATGTTTTATTTTTATTATGCAGAACTGCCAGAGCTTACTGATAACCAGTAGATAACGAAAGAATTCTAAGTGAGAAACAAAACTAAAACTGTATGTTAGCTTTTGCATAAAAGTTCAGTTTATATATCTCCTGGTGTCAAATCAGGCCTGGATGCTTTTCTAGAAAGTATGATTTAACTAAACGCAAGTTATGCTTCAATAAAACATGGATAACTTGGTGAAATTTAGCCTGACCTCTTGGAAGTTACAGACCATTAAATCACGCAATAGTCCCTTCTGGCCTTAAACTCCACGAATATCACAAACAGTACTGCAGGCACGGTTTAAATATATAGCTCCTAGGAATGAAGCTCCTAGCTGTCAATGTTTTTTATTAACATCTACCAAAAATATATCTTGTTTACAGAAAGACAGATGTGTAACAATAAATAACCAATATTTTTCACATTTCAAAATATGTAATGGCAATATAAACTAAATGTGTATTTTCTGTCTTTCTGTAAACAAGATATATTTTTGGTAGATGTTAATAAAAAACATTGACAATTTAGAAGGCTGAATAGGGCCCAGACCCCATGTGTATTTTTCCACCTTAGCTCCCTGCATTTTTTATGTTGTATTTTAGATGCAGTCTTGATAATGCAAATAGATTCATCACACACTTACTTTCTTAATGCCTGATAAGATAGGAATTAAACCCTATCTTAACCAAAATCAGTACAAAACAAAAATCATTATACATGTTAGCCATATCATACTTAGTTATACCCATGTTAAAGGAATTAACATTGGTATCCCAGAGTATTGGATTATCTGAACACATTCAACTTCCACCGCACGCAGGAACGACGACAGCCAACACTGCACGTCTTAAAGAATCATACACGAAATTGAAACAACTTTGGGAAAAAAACAGACTTGCTCTTTATTACTGTGAGAGGTATTTGTCTGTCTAGGCCTGGGAAAGACTTGAGAAGGGTTTTCCAAATGTGAAACTGAAAGGGGTTTTGCAGTCAGATAGAAGCGCTGCAGCGGGAGGGGATGACACCGCAGGCACCTCGAGCACCGCTCTGCGCATCCCAGCACACGTGCGGCCCCGGGAACTGGGCCGTAGGACGGAAACTGTGTGTTAATGTTCTTGACGCTGTATGGGCTAAAAGACCAAGCCAGGCCCCGGACTCAGGTAACCTCAACACCCCCTTTTAACTCCCTTCTTATTTGTTCTCCGTTTTCTGGGCTGTTGGAGCAGAGACTGTGGGGGACATCTCCAGCCACTTTCCGCCTCACACCTGTGAGGGCCAAGGTGACTGGAATTTGGTCATAAAATTCCAGATTCTGAAATTCCAGATTCGCGTCTGGACTAGGCGATGCCAGGGGCTGACCTCAGGGGAGGTGCAGCAGCGGCAGCAGCAGCCGCCTGGCCCGCGCGTGCCCAGGGAGCCAATTCTGTGGGTCTGCAGAACCCGCGCCCTGGGGGATCTCCTGTTTATTCCTGGTGTCAAACTAGAGGTGTCATCTTCTTCGACCTATGAAAGGTGCCCGTTTCCGAACTTCCCTTCATTTTGCAAAAGAAAACCCGTACTGAATCTTCGGTATGTTTATTTGTATTTAAATATCGCTGCAGCGTTTACTTTACGTATACGTATATTATACATGACATGAGCGATGGTGAGATTACAGAGCCTGCAGGTCACTCTGTGGTCCCTTGTTAAAGCCCTGACGGCCACCGCTGTCCCCGCAACAGCCGGACCCGCGCGGCCCGGTGGACGCGGCGCCGGCGGCCCCGCTGCCCGG
>VWPW01026079.1:325766-428734 GCA_013389825.1 Crypturellus undulatus
GTGCTGCGTGGCGGGCTCTGCCTCCGCGCGGGGCTGGGCTGCCCGGGGCTGGGCTGCCCGGGGTCGGCTGGCCCTTGCGCGGCGGCTGGGGCCTCCTCGTCGGGGAGCGGCCGGGGAGCCCGCTCGCAGCGCGGGCGTCGCTCTGCTTTGCGTTTACCCGGCTTTGTGCTCTGCCTTCTGAGGGGTTTCTCTAGTGGCTGAGTAGACCGGCGATTTAGGAGGAGTGTGCATCCCCTTACAAGAGGGTATGTTTGCTCTGTTAAGCATAGGAGTTCGTTTGTGATGCTGGGCAGGAATTTGAAATGAAACTCCTTGCAGTGTAGGACCAGTTAGAAGTATCTGAAGTCACTGGGAGCTTTGCTGCAGAATTATTTGAAAAGCCCTGGATGGGCTTTTAAATAGCTTTAGCATAATCTCTCTGTGCCTCAGTTCTCTAGCTGCCAAATTAGGGAAGGCAGAATACATAGTCTTATGAAAGCTTTGTGGAAACTGTGCAAGAAACACTCAACACTTCATGAGGAAAGTCGCTGTGTGTCTCATGCCGTCCAGTGAGGTCTTGAGCTACAGCTTGAAAGAGACTGATTAAAAATGAGCACCAGAGACTCACTAAGTATTGCAAGGAGAAAGAGGATATGCCAGTGTAATTAGAAGATGTAGTGAGCCATTTTCTTGTTATTAAAACTAATATTCAGAGGGAGCCATATTTCTTTTCAGCACGGGTCACAATAAGGCTTTGAACCTTCACACAGACACCAAGTCTTCCGATAAGGAGTGTCTGGCTGCAGTAGAAGTTTCCTGTCTTCTGTGGACCAACCACCAGAGGGAGGTGAGGTACACGCTTCTTTAATAGTGGTAGCAGCAAGTCAAAATTGGCACTTTTGCCTTGCTTAAGTATCACTAGGCCTGGAAGGAGGTCCACAGGCTCCATTTCCTTCCCACTGCATCTGTACTGTCCCTGCTCTGCTGTCACTTGCTTTTTCCCCAACTCTGTCCCCATTCAGCAGCCCTGCTCCCTACTGCCAGCCACACCTCTGGCTCTGCCAGCACAGCTGCATTTGTAGCAAGGGAGGTGATGGCACTGCTCAGCTCTATGCCTGGTCGTAAGTGTTTGTGGTGGATACACAACAAACTGCTAACCTAGCAGTGACAGGATTCTGCTGCCACCCAGAGCTCTGCTCACCTCTGTTTATTTTATGGTATCTTTCCAGTGTACCTAGCTGTTACTTTCCATATCCTGTGGTTACCCACATGTCCCAGTTATTGATGAAAAATGAATACTGTATCAGACTATAACTTCCCTGCATTTTCTAACCAGTTTTTCATATATCAATGATAAGAAAAGCATAGATGGTTTGTTTTCTGACTACTACTGCTTCATATAAGTGATGGATGAGTATTGCTTTCATTTCATTATTTTAAAGTGCCAGAGGCATACAGCTTTTCTGAATGGAACAAGTACCTACAAACTCCATATAATACCTGAATTTTTAACATATTTGTGTTTAAATTCAGATGTTATACTTGGGGTGGGTGAGGCAATACAAGAACAAAGAAAGAAAACTTATCTGCAATCAGAATTCTAGACACCACACATCAGAGAAAATATGAGACAGCTAGTCAAATAAAGTATAAAACTGATGTACTATAGTCTTGAATACTAATGCTGTCATCCATATCATACTAATTTTCCAAAGTTTCACCATTATTCTGGATTCTGTTTCAGAGAAATCACACAAGATACTTTAATTGGATTTTTTTTCTTATTATAACTTTTTATTATCTCATTAATCAAGTTAACAAGACATATATTTAGATCTCTCACTGGTACTGCTTATCTTTCCATGCTTTATCTGTATTTCAAGTACCAGTCTGTGAGGAAAAGGTATTCGTAATCCTTTGCTCTAATAAAATGCACATTACAGTGCACATAACGTTGTTACTTGGAGGTTTAATCATCTCAGGGATTGATGCTAAAACACAATAGGAAGCATTTCTGGCATTACTTTCACCTGCCCTCCCCAGCCTTCCCTAAACTGTCTTTAATAAAAGCATCTAGAGAATAAGATGCAACTCCAGGGCATCTTCACGTCCACACCAAATCCCTGTGGGATTGCCAGTACCTCTCAGCCCTGCAGGCCCAGCTGTGCAATATTTAGCAAAAAAAGCTTTTTACAGACTCAAGAATTTGCCACTCATTTTCAGCTATAGGCCCAGAGATGATTTTAAACAATTGAATAATTGTATAATTCAGAGATACTGTAGGAAAATACAGAGCTGCATTCAGCAGAAAGTTTCTTTTGTATTGTTATCACAAAGGGGCATTGCTGTAGACGTGTTATTCTTCTGTTCAGCAAGTGTATGTGCACACATGTGTCAACAGGCACTATGTTTCCTCAGCACCTGGGGGTTTGCATGTTGAACCACAGAGCACAGATAACCTTCTTGGAACCTGAGTTAGATCTTGGTAATAATTAAAGGTCAACATGACAAACATTTTTATACCATGATTATTTTTATTTACAGAAACAGCTATTACACTGAGACACTATTTGACAATTTTGTAAAGAATCGTTAGCATTTTGTAAGATAGGGTATTTTCTAAATAAATAGCACCTACATGAAATACAGAACTTTTTCTATGCCTCTTGCTCATGAACACTAAGGGGAATATAAGGGCTGAGCTGCCATTGCCTGTAACTTTTATTTATTCACTTAAGCTCAAAAAGCTTTTTTTTTTTAATTTTTTTTTTGTATTACAGAAATGTCAATATTATTTCTACTTACATTTTTGCTTTCCTTTGGTAGCAGAGTTGATGCTAGCTGATAATCCCTTCCAGAGTTGCTTTTTCTTGAACAAATTAAATTTACAAACACCGAAGCAGAACCAAGCTATTCCTTCATTCTCATGTGTAGGCTGCATGTGATCCCTTTAGGCCACAAAACCACTTTGAATACTTAATGTTGACTTGTCAAGTTTCACCAACAGCACAATTACATGGACAGGATTAAATCTTATTTTATTTCATCTGCTCTGCAGCTGGGCAGTAGGGGCTATGGGGGACTCATGGTGTTTTACTCTGTTCCATCACTGAAGTGCAAATCATAAACATATTAGTAAATCTGCTGACATTCAGCACCTTGACACAAATGAGAGCATTTTCTTGAAATGTATTGTCAGGCAGAATTCCTGTCAGGGTTCTGTGCTGTATAAGC
The DNA here is from genome assembly GCA_013389825.1 of Crypturellus undulatus. Taxonomy (NCBI): domain Eukaryota; kingdom Metazoa; phylum Chordata; class Aves; order Tinamiformes; family Tinamidae; genus Crypturellus; species Crypturellus undulatus. The sequence goes on from VWPW01026079.1 coordinate 328,980, forward strand.
AGAAGTTGTTATGATTACACCCAAAAGATATTTTGATGGTGAATTAAGGGCTGACCTTCATATCATGCTGTTTATGAGACCAAGCTTTATGGCAATCTCCATAGAAAGGCTCCAAGATAAAATTAACTATTACTGTCCCTTCCCTAAACTAACCAAGGCAGAAGGACATGAAAGCTCTCAGCTGAGTTGTGATTTGCTGAGCTTTTGAGCTGCCAATTATGTGCTAGTCGAAAGGTAACCATTAAGCTGTAAATGTCCTTGTTGTTATTAGTTTAAGATAGGGAGGTACTTTAATCGGAATATTGTAAAATGGTTAATCTGTCAGATTGTGGGTAACTTCCAAAGATTTTTTCAGAGGCTATGAGACTGCCTCTGTTTTCTGATTACCCAAAGGAAATTACAATGCAGTGTACTCATAATCATGTTATTTTTTTATAGCTGCAGATCATTCTTATGATACTGTAGCCACACAAAGACCTGATCGATATCTAGAGACTTGCTGTCTTTTAGAGCTATGTGTCTACCAAATTTGAGACATGCAAATATTCCAGGTAAAGCATTATTTGGTTTCACATTTTTTAAAATATCTAAAAACAGTTTCCAAATCTCATTGGATATGAAACCATTGATTTTTTTCCTTTTTTTGGGTGGGGGCATTTTACACCGTTGTCAGATAGGGTACATCACTTCTATCATTGTCTGTTCTGCTGAAGGAAAAGTTTCATGTTTCCAAATAATTGCTTTCTTCTCACTTTTGATGTATTTTATATTTGGCAATCTGTACTTTATGGCACCAAATATAAGACTATCTCTTAGTCAAGAGGTATCCAACAAATACATTAATATTTAACATACCTCCAATCCAATTTATCCAATTAATTTGATATATGACTATGAATTCTCTTTATTTTTACTTTTCCAGGTGTTTAGTTTGGGAGTTCTGAAATTTAAGTAAAAGGAAACAGATTAATACTGTTATGCAGTGTAAGCTGTTTTTCTGTGATCAGTTGTGGTCCTCTTTGTTAAACACCTGAAAAGAAACAACAGTGACTGATATGAACGTTAGCAGTTTACAAGAATCTGTTTATAGTTTTATAGCCTGTTTAAAATCAAGACTTCTTTTCAGCTCTTGCAGTGTAGTCCACACACTTTGCAAATACTTGTGCGTTCTGCAAGAATAATCTCCTAACTCGTGTAAAGCTCGTGACTGGTGTAAGCAAAGCAATTTATGCTTTATGTCATAAGGGTCACTTAAACCTAGCAAAACATTAGATATACTAAGAGCCCCATCTTACTGATCTAGCCCCCTCCTCGTGCTGCCTCTAATTTGGCTATATTATTTCTCTTCTTTTTTTCTGGTGAACCCAAGCCTGTTTGTTCCAATTGTTGATTCCCTTATGTACTGGAAAAGAAAAGAAGTCCAACACTTTTTGCTACCAAAAATATCTTAAAAAAAAAGTCTATTATCTGCATGCTGTGTCATTTAAAAATGCTCAGGATAAGTAAGTTGAAACCTGCAGGATCCTCTCAGAGAATGTATATTACCATCTGAGGTATTACTATGCCTCGAAGAAGAGCACAACTGCTGAAAGCAGGGAACCATCCAGAAATCTTTCCTAACAAGATCATCGGCAATGCTTTTATAAAACATGTTTCATTTGTGTACAAAATCTGTGGTAGAAATGCTATTAAGATTCAAGAAAATTCAAGAGATCCAGATGTGGTATATTCATTTTTAAATTGTCTTATAACAGACTTAAGCATGAACAATCATTCATTAGACATCCTAGGCACAGGGCTTACCACTATTTGAAGGACTAGTAGCTTTTACAGAATCTCTTTAAAAGATTTAGCAATCTTTTTGATTGCTTTCACACGCTTTCAGTAGCCCTAAAAAGCTTAGGTAAAGTGAGCTGGCTTGTAGCTGAGTTCACTAAGGCGATGCACAGGCCACATCAGGATTGAATCAAGCCTCCAAGTTGATGATGTTTTAAGAGAATTTTGGGGTGGAAACTCTGTATGCCTCTTGTCTTAGTTTATTATCACCAGGATAATAATTAAATATGTGGGAAATACATCCAGCAGCTCCAGTACCAGGGAATCTCTCAGTTTTATTTTGTCATCACTGAAGTCCTTCATAAACCTGTGTATAGTATGAAACAGTACAGTATACTGTTTGCCTTGCAGAGGTCAGAACGTGTAAACAAGCAGTAATAATAATATAAAAATAAAAGTACGCTCTTGGATAGTAGATTATGACTCAGAGAAAAGAATGTGAACAATTTGGGTGCTGAGTGGAATTTTAAGTGATATATGTGAAACTGCCAAAATGAAAATTGCAGCCGAAGGAAGTGAGCCAGCAGCCTAACTACAATCAATATCCAGGTTAAGTAAACAATTACAGTCTGCCAGAGCTGGGAGGAAATCCGCACAGCCTGACAGGGGAACTGCAGTGTCTGTAGTTGTAAATTCTGAATGCACTTGGTGGATGACTCTCTTCCTATTTGCAGAGTGTCACTGATTTTTTTGCAACCTAGCAGACAAAGGCTGCAGTCAGTTTATGAAAAAATGATATTTAGTCCTGTCAAACACATGATCATTTCGATTAACAGTTGAGATTATGTAAAAAGAGATGAAAATTAGCAAGATTCAGAAGTGACCAACAGAACAATATGTGTTTCCAGAAAAGCAGGCTTATAAATGACAAATATAAAAAGAGCGATATTCAGGTACTCGGTGAGCAGTGAATTTACCCAGCACAGAAGACATCAAAGCCATTCTAGAATGGAAGAAGTTATGTCCCATTTTAGAGTAGCTACCTTAACAAATACTAATATAGGGAAAAGCCCTTGCTTGCATAAAAGCTTATCAGATGCTCCAAGGAAGCTACTACTTCTTGCAGTGTTTCCTATAAATTTGCTAGGCAGCTCAAAATGTTTTCAACACCATTAAAAAACACACCTAACCTAAAAACTGAGACGAGATGTATTTATAAATGAAAAGATATTTCTGAAGTTTTTGACTTGTTCTCTTGCCTCTTACTTAGGCCAGACTTCTTGGGAAACCACCTCAAAGTTCTCCTACCATAAGGGAACTAATAGTATGGTAGGCAGCTGTTTTACTATTATCCCGTTTGTTTATATTTACCCCACCAAAACTTCTCTATGTTTGAAAATTTTGATTGCTTTTAGTGCACAGTGAGGTTCCAAACGGTGTTTGTACCATTATTCTGTGAGCAAATGAAATGTGAATAATGATGATACTTCCTGTGCTCTAGCTAGTGCCTGCCTTGCTTATGGTTGCCTAAAGCGTGTACAGTATCTAGGAGGGGAGGTGCATGGTGAGCTAGTGAGTGAGGTGCACAGACACCAGAGCAGACTTGATTAGTTGTACAGCCCTGTGAGGAAACTTGTTTGCTTTTATTTCATCCTAGCATGACTTGGTCTTTTTGCATTCTGTGAACGTTTCTAATACTCTGACCGGACCAGCCAGACCAGTGCAAATTACTCATAAGGCAACAAAGCCTTTGGTCTAAAAGTCCCCTGAGAACGTGCCGTTGCAACGCGGGTGCCTTTTACCTTTATCCTTGATTTCACATGCCTGCCTAGCTTGTGTGTCCGAGATGAGTGGGAGAAAGGAGCTAAAAGAGGAGATCAGAAAAGCCAACGTGAGAGCTATGACCCAAAATCCAGGTGAAAAAAAAGGTTTAAATAGTCCTCTGGTTACTCAGCACATTAAAAAGTATGGTGTATTTAGTATGGCTTTTTTTTTCTCATTATTACTTTTACAGTATGAAAAAGCAGATAATGTAGAGTTCAGTTCAGAACCAGGAGGAATGAGTCTTCAGTAAAAATATGGCCTGAAATGCTAATGGCTTTAAACATAATTATGCCCATTTACACATGAATCAGCCAATTTTTAGGTAACCAACATAAGAGTGAAATGGATACAAATTATCCCACAACTGCTGCATACTGAGGAACCTGAAAATAAGGAAATAGCCTTGGTAAACTGCCTTTGGAGATTGAGATTGGCGTAATTGATAAAATGAGCCTAAAACTAAAATTAGGAGAAAGGTTGAGCTTTGTAGAATCCCCAAACTACCTCCTGGATAAAGAGGGAAAAATAGTGTCAGCAAGCAAAAAGATGGACGGCAACAAGAGAAGATAATGACCTGGATGGCAATAGTCGGGTGGGCAGATCTGCTCCAGTTTCAGGGGTTTGAGAGATGAATTCTTTGTTTGGGTCTTCCTTTATCAGGCCTGTGCCCATGATGCACCCAAGAGGAAGAAGTGTCAAGCCATCAACATCTGACACCACTGCGCAAATTTAGCAGAAGTAGCCATTTAGAGCTGTGAGAGATCTGCATATGTTTTTGAAGAGAAATAGAGCAGGCGAGAGCTGTTCTTCGAGACAGATATGTGCTCTAGTCAGCTGAAGGATTGTGAGGAATTTGGGAAAAAAATGCTGATGGTCAGGAAGAGTAATTTAAATGTTTGCAAATGCAATATGCCAAAGTAACAAAATGCATAGTGTTAGAAAGATTTTCCAGTACACAAAAGCGTATTGGAAAAACAGGTATGGAGTAGGATGCAGTAATTAGGATACAACTGCAGATTAATTGATGTGGTAAAGAAGCAGCAATAGTGTAACTTAGCTGTTTGAATTCAAACCACTTCAAAATCCAGAAAAGATGATTAAAAAAATTACTAAATTTGTGAGTCCATAGGATTTTTTAGCACTGGAATCAGTTACCAAATCGATATTGCTATAGCATTTATGCTTTAATGTGTTGCTGGTCAGTTAAAGCAGTAAATACTACCAGAAACTGTGACAGTCTGTGTGAGCACCTCCGCATAGAGGTATATTTAACTTCTACAATACAGCTTGCAGAACAAATGTTAATAATAATGGCTGGCATGGGTTATTTCTGCTGGTAATACCTGACAGTTTTTTTCACTTCAGATGTTGCAGTGAAGGTGCGGATTGGAGAAGCTCAGCTCAGTGATTTAGTTACAATTAAATGGAAAGATTAAAACAAATAGGTCTGTAAAAGAGGATTTCAAGCCTAGAAATTCTAGGGATGTGGATGATTAAATCATTTTACCTGAGAAGGTGAAAAGAACGGCTACATTTCCTGCTCCATGTTCTTGCCCCGCCTTTGACCTGTCTGTGGGGTTAAGGTTGGAATGATTCTTCCCACAGGTAATTTAAATTACACAGGTAATTTTACTGTTAAAATAATCGCTATAATGCTTACTCTGTTAAAAATTGTGCCAGAAGAGAACGGTGCATTGAATAGTAAGTTTATATTAAAAATAAATGTAAAATAAATCAAGGATTTAGAGGCTGCTGAGATGAGCTTGTCTTATCTTTCACTTTTCCCCAAAATGAATATCAAATTATTAGTAATGCCTGGTATTCTGAGTAGCACTGTAGTAGGAGTTTCAGACATGCTCATCAAAGGACCGTTAGAGGGGGTGATTGTGTCATTTCCAATAGAATTATTCCACACCATTGGTATTTCTTGGCAGACTGACATATTTTCGCTTGACATTGCTGTAACCTCTGGGAAAGAAAGCAAGTCATACCTTTCCATGCATAGTTCATTAGTGAGCCTTCACAATGAAGTGCTCCAAAGATGTGTTTCTTTCTTTTTGCGGGGCAGGCCCAGGGACACCGAGATCAGGTTTTACTTATTTTCTTAATGCTACTCTACCATCTTACCACTTTGTAAGCAGTGTCATAGCAATCTTCTCTTGTAGCAAAGAACTAGCTCTCACAGCTCTCTTCTGCTGGTGTGTAAATTAATCCATATTATTTTTGTAGTGAGTCCTGGAGCAGTTCGGTAGAAAGATGCTGACGCATGGTAGGTTTTCTGAGAATGCTCGATTTTCTGTTGTTGGACCAAAATGCTGGTAAAATCAGACTTATTTTCAGAAATCCACCAAGAAACATGTCTTTCTGATGAATAAAATATGGTAAGACACCTTTTCTAATGAGAGGTATACTGATTTTATTAGCAGTGAGGAGGCAGACCACATATTAAAAATCTAGCAGAACTAAAATCCTCCAAGAAGCCTCTCATTCTGGAATATGTGTTATTTCTTGTTTGATCAGACATACTTAGCATGTGGTGAAACCGTTTAGACTAAGTCACTTTGTATTATCAGCTGTTTCTTATTTTTTGCAGTGTGAAAAGTCTGAATGTTCCATTTAGTGTGTAAACATTCATTTCTCTCACTAATGATGAGTATGTGAAACATAAGCTGAAACATAAGACCCAGTATGTGGGGTATTTTTCTCATTTTAGGTATTTCTTAGGTGTCCTATTTGAAGGCACTACTGCTGCATTTTTTTTAATGTGGTATCAATAGTAGATGTTCACTTTATTCTTTACTCTTTCTCCTCTAATACATATTTTTCATGTCTACTAGAAAAGCTTTGCTATCAGTTTAAAGCATGTTCTTGATAACAGGCAGGCAAGGGCTGGAGGAGCTGTTCCTTTATTCTTACGTGCAATATCTTGGGTATTCGAAGGCTCTTTAGTGATCCCTTCCTCTAAGAAGCTCAAATAATTCGTGGTATTTTATTAATCTGTCAGAGCAAGGGTTGCTTCTGAATTTATCTTAGTATTTCTGTCTGAAACAGCAGTGCAGCCTATGCTTCAAATTGCCAGCATTAAATCAACATAGTTTTTCTCCTCATTCTTCATCAATTTGTCATATAGATAAGCCCACTACCTGCACTGCCAATCTTCCATTATCCGGTGTTCTTGCGGGTTTCTTCAGTATACTTCCATCAACACCCACAGAGGCTTTTTACCCTTAGACATATTCTGTCTTTTTCTCTGTGGATTTTTTAACTCCACTGCTTAAATGATATCTGCAGATAGCTAATGACTCTAAAAACTGAGCGTGTCATATGACTTACTTTGCTTGTGATATACATAGGTGGGTTGGACTTTAATATCCTGGGATCACATAAAGAAAATTAAAAAAAAAAAAAAGTAAATCAGATACAATGAAAAAAATGCACAGGGGAAAATGCATCTTGGTGGTTTTTGTTATTTATGGAAGTGCTGACATCCAAATTTCTAATTACTGAAACCATACACATAGAAAATTTATACATTTTAGGAAAGTAAAATACATGTTAGCCTCCATTATGCACTAAACAGAAAGTAGCCTTCATGATCAGATTTTTACCCTTTGAAATTCAAATTCTCCTATTCTTTCTGTATTTTTTGCTAGTCATTAAATGTGCTTCTGTGACATGTGCATATGTAACCCCCCAACTAAAATCTTATTTGCATCGTAAAACAGTAAAGCATTTCTAACGCCAGTATTATAATGAATACTGTATTTAAAAGATCATCCTGCATTTTTCTGTGTGCTGTATAGGCAGCAGTGTTATAGTCTGTCCTGATGTTTCACTGTATAAATTAGACAGCTAAAGGGGGAAAAAAGAAGAAAGAAGTGTGGATATAGATTAAGTGACCTGTTCCACATGACAACACACAACTTTGACAGCATGAAAAATAGGTTCCCAGTTTGCAGCCTAAACTACTAAATTTGGGGTGATCAGAAATGTAAAGCTTATTTTTAGGAAAAAAAATGAGGGGGTTGAAATTGAGTTATCTTTTATTTTTATCCTTATGTTTCCCTGCATAATGATTGTAACTATTTATAATGGCTGTTGCAACCTCATCAAAATAGTTTTCAATAGCTTTTTTTTTTTAAATACCATTTCAGTAGTATTTTTCTTGAATGGAAAAAAGAATAATGTACTCACATAAGAAGAAATATATTTCAAAGAATAGCTGCTTTTCCTGCTTTAGAGCATTAGCACAAGTTAAAAAGAGATGTATGTTTTTCATAGTGTGTATCCTCCATGTGTGGACATGCTAGATTTTAAAACCAGAACTGCCACACTTTTTTAAAAGGCTAGTTGTATTGTGGAAAATTATAGGAAAGGTCAGCAACTGAAAACGAGTAAGGAGTAGATGTATTTTCAAGGGTAAAATCATCAAATAACACATGAAGACAAATTAATTCAGAAATAAAACCAATTGGAGACTACCCTAGAAAGGCGTGCAATTGTGCGAGGTGTTTGCACATAAATACTTTTTAAAAGATGAGTTTTCTATTCCAAAACCAGACAGAAGCTGCTGATTCCCCCTGATTCCCTATTGCTGCTGCTGGTGCCCCAGGCTTTTTCCTCTAGTGCAGCTGTGCTCTGCTGAAATAAATGGCTTTTTCTGGGGACTGCATCCTTAGTTACTGGTACAAGAGTCATTGTAATGTGCTATGAGATATTTCAATAATGCTTTCAAATGACTATAAAATCTCAGTGCTGCATAATAAAATCACAACTGCATAGTTATAGATGCAGCTACCAGGGACGCAGATACCTACATCTGACTCCTTTGGAAGAGGAGCTACTACAAAAGCTGTAGGGCGGCAAGGAAAGGAGTGGAAACCCCTAGATGCCCACTGATGTGGTCTCTCCGCTGTCTGTCTTTTCTTCACAGCTCCCTCCCGTTTTTCTGTTTTGTTTTACAGTCTCCAAAGCACTGAGTTTTCACAGCTCAGCTCAGCTATTGCGTCACATCACAGGGAATAATCTGGAAGGACCCCTGAAAAATACACCTATGTCTCAGGCAGTTCCCAGTTATTTCCCATACAAAGGAAACGTTTGGTTTGGGAGAGTAGAAGATGTTGTGCATTAACAAAAACATTTTGCCTTTTCTAATAAAAAGGCCTGTTAATTAACAATTTGTACCTTAACACAAGGACAAACCCAGGACATGATTGCTATATTGTAAGGCTAGCAGCCTTTCCTGCAGTATAGAAATCAATAAAATAAGGGGAAGAGGTAAACAATGAGAGTATAGAAGTGTAGCTGGGGGGTTGCATTCTCTTTAGATGTACCAGTGAGTGCTGGAAATGAATTACATATAAGTTGCTTCTAATGCAGCCCCTGTTGTTGGCTTTTTCGGCCCTGATTTGGAACATACCAAATTTATCTGCCAAGTGCTTTGTGCCTGTCAAGACTGTTAATCTCCAGCATAGTTAAGGACGTAATCCCCAAACCCTCAGTACTCTTGTGCCTCAAGTAAGAGGCCGGGTATCTAACCATTGAGTTTATCACTGAAAAGAAATGCGCACTCCATAGGCAATTAAATTGGGACTTAATATTCTGGCAGGTCCTTGAGCATAGACCCACAACAACTAATAGTCCCTACTCCCATTTTTGTTTTGTTTTATTTTCATATTTTTGTGCTTTTTGTTTTGGTTATTAGCTCATCCTACTCTTAAATAGAGTTTTCTGCCTATGATATTTCTGCCTATCAGATTGTCATCCTGGACCCATGAAGGCAATGCAAGTTTAATCAGTGAATTCAGTACAGGTAGAATTTCATCTAAAATATGAAGAAGAAGGTGGCAACTTTTAGAATACAAAGATATTTTTTGGTTTGAAAAACCCTGCAAGATGTTGGAGTTTAGGACCTTTTGAGAGACAGCCATGACTCTGGGGTGGTTCTGGGTTCTGGGGTTGTTTGCGGGTCAGGAGGAGGGTGGGTTTCAGCTAGGATCCTCCTAGATGCTGCCTCGGTGCTTTTGTGCTCACAAGTCATTCTGCCAGCCTGCATGGCTGGTGCCAGGAGTAAAAACCTCCTGAACACATCCTAAATCTGTTGACATGTGAGTGCGCTGTAGTTATGCAGAGTTGCCATGTGACAATATTTATAACATAAAGGAGTCTGATTTCCTTACACCGTGGTAGAATTTTGAAGAAATACCACTAGCCTGAATATATATGTAAATACAAACACTGTAGATAAACTTGTTAGGGAAAGTTAAGAGCTACTGGAAATGGGGTGGTGGAAAATAATTCAAATGCATGCTTAATTAAGACTAGACATACAAATAACTGCTCTTATATTGACAGCTGTAGCTAATTTCCTTCTGAAGATTTGTGTCATTTTGAAAATACATACGTTTAAAAATGAAGCCTTCTGTGGAGCTGTTGAAATCCTATAGTTCATATTTCTGAAATAATCTAGGTTACACCTTCTATACTTAACTGGGAAGGCGAGAGTGCTTCTTACATGCAATATTGCGCTCAACAGAAAAAACAAATGCTAATGCGAGTATCGGTACAGGACCAAACTTTATCTGAGATCTGGGGTGTTGTCATGGCAATTCCAATTGTTGGAAAGACTCCCTTTTGTGCTTCATTCTGACATTGTATTGCAAAATGATGGTTATGAAGAAACATGCAGTCCAAAGGGGGGAAATTCTCCTTTTGAAGGTGTGAAGCATACTGTCTGTCCTCTTCACTTTTCACAAAACAGTGAGTATGTGCCTAGATTGTTACAAAATGATTTTTTTTGCAGACTCAGATACATTTTTTATTTTTTAAACTGCCTAAATAACACAGTGCTATTCCTCCCAAATGTAATAATGAGCATAACAAGATGCTCAGAGACTTATATTCTATTACCTATGCAAAGGATCAATTTGTGGTATGTTATCCTGCTGACACTGTTACTTTACAAGAGTATGTTAAAATGTATCTAAAATACAGAAGCTACTATGCTATTCATATTTATCAACATATAATCAATATAGTATGATCAGAATCACTCATAATACCCAACAGATTACTCATTTCTGTTGCTAGTTACAAACCTGTTTTTCTACTAACGTATCTTACTGTGAGAAAATTCCTATGTCTGCTACTTATTCCTAGGTAAATCAATATACAATAAGCTTTAAATAAAAAGCTACATAATATGTTCAAAAGAAGAAATAAATGAAGGGATAAAGTTACAATTTGGTTTGCAGTGCAAGTCACACAGAAGTTACGTGGGCATTCTTTTATGTGGGAATTGGGAACCGTTTCCAGAAGGGAACTAATTCTTGCAGTGCTGCATTGCTGCTTTATAAATAAATCATTGTCCTTTCTCTATTGATCACTGGAACAATCCCGTCGAAGAATGCTGACTTAGTGCAGCCCTTGTGTGCGTGCTGGATTGAGGGAAAAACGTGGGGATTGGTACCCAGCAGCAAGGAATAGGGGAAGCCCTACATTTGTTAGTGATGACATTTGACACATAAAATCCAGCCCTTGATTTATATCTTACCTCTAAAATAAGCTTGTCAAAGAAGCTGATTTGTGCAAGAACCCCTTCTCTTTCCACAGTGTCACTGAGAAGGAAGAATACTAAATATAAGACAATACCAGTTGTTATTACTGGATGCTGAAGATCCATGTATAATATATGGCGAAAAATTCCAGAAAATACTCAAAAAGACCTTTCAGATTTAAGCAAGACTTTTTATGGTCCTAAGACCCCAGAGATATTTTGGGGTCAATGGAGCCTTAGAAAAAGTATTGTCCCTCCATGAACTAAGGAGCTCTGCATCTCAGTTTCTTTGGTTGCGTCATGGATGAAAGCTTGCCAGGCTGGCAATTTGGTGATCTCTGGTTTATTCAGATGGTCAGTATGAGGCCCCAGGGCTTTCCTGGGAGGATGAGCAGCCTGTTACAACAAGGATCAGAGAAATGCTCCCTGGTTTTGCACATCTGACCACGATTATCAGTATTTGATCTTATGCCTTATAAAGCAGGGATTTTACCAAAACTTGAGGTGGGTCTCCCTGTCAGGACTGTGCACTAGCAGTATCAATAGCCAGAGCTTTCACTGGGTTCTAAAAAATAAATTTCTTCTTTTTGATAAAATAAGATTTACTGTAGATACAGAGCTCAGTTGGTAGCAGATTATTCAGATCCATGGAGATGCATTGCACTAGCATGTGTTGTTATCAAATCGGAATTTTTGTTTTCCATCAATAGCAAATATTTCCAGGATGCAGGTTTGTGAAGGGCACTTACTTGTTCCAGAGGGTGGTTTGGCGACAGTGTTCAGGTTCATGCTGTTCTGTCCCCGTGCGCAATTAGCCGCCTAATAGGAAACAAAGTATGAGGAGCTGTCTTGAACACAGTGGAGGTGCAGGGTGCTGAGCAGAAAAGCTCAAATGCGGGTCTGTGAACTTGAATGCAGGAATTGGTCTAAACTGCTTGAATTCTGCACAGGGAGGACCTGGCTCTTCTGTCCTCTTCTCCCAGTGCCACTGTGCAAAGAGCAAAAACTGCTATCGGCAGAGGGGACACCAGCTCCTGAGGAGGCAGCCATAACCGTCTCGGCCAAAATCACCATCTTGACAGCAAAACTGCCACTGACTTAAGCTGTAAATCTTGACTGAAAGGACTGTAGAGAACAGGTAACAAATTTAGAGGCAGAGAAACAGATTAAACCTATCGTTGTGCCAGAAAGCATCTGGCCCAGCCCTCCTTTTCGCAGGCCGGTAAGTGCCAGGCTTCCCTTCCTTCTCCCTGAGTGCCTAGATAGCCGTCCTTTCACACCTCCTGCTAGCACATTGGAAGGTCTGACGTTAAAGTGAACAATAAAAGTATTTTGTTTTGTGAACTAATGTAATTCATTAAACAAACACAATGTTTTTGTTGATTTTTTTTTTGTCGTTTCCATCTTCCAGTTAAAGCAAAGCGTGACCAGTGACCACTAGATGACACTGTTGTATAAGGACACGTTCAGTATAATGGCTCTAACAATAACTAATTTACTTAGGGAACATGTATGTGTATAATTAGGAGTCATCAATGTCTTTCTTTTAAAATAAAATAAGTTTACCATATCTAATTAGATATTTCTTATAAGATGAATTTCATTCTAATTGGGTAAAGCTATGCTACTGGTTTGAAATATGGCAAAGGAGAAATTTGAATCCACTTTCACCATTTCCTTATTTTCTTAGTTCTTGCAATAAATGGATCTGATTACACCTTTTAAATCGATGTGCTCACAAACGGGTATGACATAAATGATCGCTCTGTCACTGCGATTTTCTTGCCATTGTTTTGCTGTGTGAGGTTGGTTACTGATATCTCTCTTAATGTCATTCTGCCTTTCCCTTACACTCCTGCTTGTGATCTTGAATCTGCATGTCCTTTGCATCACAACTGAAGTAATCTGTTTAAAGAGCCAACAACTGACATAGTGCACGGTTCTAGCCAGCCCATGACACCACAGCTCAGGGGCACCACCTCTGTCCATAATCACCGCTAATGAACAAGAGCTCCAAAACGTCCATTCTGGGAGTTTTTCTTTCAACATTCTTTTCTTTAAATGACTGTTGCCAATAGAAAATCTAGATTTTACAGATGTCAGACTAAATTCAGCCAAGGTACAGCTCTGATTTGGTGCTTTTCCGTAGGGAAAGCCAGTGCCTGTGATCGCCTGTGAATTCAGAAAGCACTGGCTCCTCTACACTACCCCAATGTGGTGGAGGCTTGCAGCAGATCCCGAAAGGATCGCGTTAATGCCTTGACTTTGCTTCGCCAGATGATTTTAGGATATGATGTTAGGATTCTACCAATGTGCTGTGTCATGTGCCAGTATAAGGATTGTGCTGAATTTACAAGATCTGTGGATTTGAAAGTTTTTATATGGGCGGGGTTTTTGTATAGGTGAGGAATCAAATCAGCTATTTTAACTCAAGACTGGTACACCCACCAATTTCACCTTTTCAATCTTTCTATTGGTTCAGTGCTGCTGCACTTGAAATATGAACCGTTCATAACTACATTTCCCAAATGTGCGTAGAACTTGTTTATTAAAACTTGACAGGATTTTTTAATTAATTTAATTTCCTTTCTGAAAGAAGCTGCTTTTGCACTGAGTTAATGGCAAAATCATCTCAGAATAATTTTCAAAACATCCGTTATAACTATTTTGAATCTCATAAAGGGCTTGTCCAGCTTTCTCACTGGGGCAATGTTTTCTTTGTTATCCTTGTATCTCATACACAAAACTATGGGCTATTGTGATAAAGTTTGATCTCTGTCTTCAATCTTGAAGTGCTAGTTGACTAAACAAAGGATCTCAGTGTTGATTTGTGCTGCCTGAAAACCTGTTTGAAGGTTACAGATTTCTGCAGAAGGTTTTCAAGAATATCTGTTTCTGAAGCTAAAGTACTTTAATTCCCAATGACCAAATTCATTAAAATATAAATTAGTCTGAAGAAACAGATGAATTATGATGGAGTATTTGCATATTACATATTTGATGTGAAAGCAACAGTTTCTTCATGTAGGCTAATAGCTAATGCATTCTTCAGAAACCCATGATTGAGCAAATGACTGTGGGGAGAATGAGAAGCAATGAGGACAAGGATGAAAATTATTGCACTGAGTGTGAAAGAATAGTGCAGAATTTTGCAGCCAGAATTAAAAACTATTTTAAACCACTTTCCTCAACTAAGATGTATCTTGGCTAATCAGATAGTGTTGGAAGTGTATGCAATATCACACAGTGTTCTAGTCACAGAAAGAAATTTAAGGAAATAAATGTTGTTACAATTATGTTTTCAGAATTTTAGATCATCAGTGATTCTTGCAGCAATGGTGAAGATAATCTAAGAAAAAAGGGTGCCTGGCAGTCAGGCTGCCCAGAATTGGAATGTCATATCTGGAAGGAGTTAAATTATCTGCCTCTGATAAAGACCTTGGCATCCACAAAAGGCAGGAGCAGAAATATCTCATGAAGTTTGACCTGTGGTTCTGGAAGTAATATAGCAGAGAGTCCGATACAGGGTATCTTGTCAATTCTTTTTAATAAATGAAGCTGAACTGTTAGAGTGGCTGCTGTAGTTTCTCTGATCTGTACCAATTCTCTGCTCTATGCCTTCATGTGTGTTTCCATGAATTGCTGATGCACTTGGCCAGTGAATTTTCTGTGACTTCAAAGACAAGCTTTTCACTTTGCCTTGTATAAAACATGCCAGAAGCTGGGTACTGAAGAAAATAAGTAGGGAAAAAAATATTGATTTTAGATGTTAGGATAATGTAAGAAAAATGGTTCAAAGTTTAAAAAAAAAAAAAAAAAAAGGAAAAAAAAAATCCTTTTCTTATTGTTTTCTTTTCAGCTTTCTGGTTTTGTTGTGCATAGTTTCAAGAAAAGGAAGGGAAGTAGGGAAGTAACTGGCATCCCATGAATACAAACAATAACTGAGAAGAATGACTCTGTACCTTGTTGGAAAAAATATTTTTAAGAGACAGTGTTCCACATCGCCACAAACTTCCAAGAGAAAAGCTGAAGAAGAGATTGGTTAGTTTTTAGTTTTCAAGGATGATGGGACATTGAGTTTGTGAGTGGCTCTTTAAAAAAGCTTTTGACTAACATCATACTTCCCAAACCTGATTAGCTCTAACGTAATTATCTTTGTTCATTTTTGTGATGTTTTTGTATGTGGCTTTGAAAAAGTAATGCTAGAAAAAAAATTAAGAGAGCCAAATAATCCCTGATCTGTGCACCCTGTTTCAAAGTGGCTAAGGCATTCTGGAGCCTATATGTCAGGAGACCTTTACACTTCTAAATCACCTAGAATATTTTTGAAAATTTGACCTTTAATACAGTCCCATCTTTTCAGACAGTGTCATCCTGGGGTTTTCAGATAAACTCCAAGTCAAATAAAATGAAGAATTGCTGTTAAGTTATTAAGTTATTTAATTACATGAGTAACTTGAAGCATATAGGTAGTGTACCTGAATAAGTGTGAGTGATGATACTCTTCAAGTTTGGGAAAATGTTTCAGTGACTCACTGACCTGCAACCTGTGCAACTTGTAGGCTAATACATCTTCTGCCTTTCTCTTGAGATTTCCAATTTTTTTTGTGAGTGAAAGAACTAACATTCAACTTCATAGCACTGAAATCAACCCTGTTAAACTGTTCTGTGAGGGTTTTATAAACTTCATTTAAACTGAATCCATGGAAATGAGAAAAAAAAATTACTGCAGATGAATAATTTTTTAGGGATTGGGGAAAAGAAGCGCCATTATGTAAAGAAATGTATCCAAGTGTATAAATAGCTTTAGCTGAGAGCAGAATCATAACTTCAAAAGATCACAAATTATTCTCAAATTTTAATAAAAAAAGGAAACTAGATTTATTCCATTCTGAAGATAAGAACGAGTTGCTCAATTCTACTACTCTTGAAGCATTTTCAGACGTGCTTAACTTTTGATTTCAATGTTTTATATCTTGATTTGCACTAATAAAAACTAGGTGCAAATGAGTGCTGATGAGTCTGTATTGAAGTTAAAGGAATAGTTTAAACTTTCTATGAATATTCATTTAAATTCAGAAATGAACCTCAAATTGATCATGTCTATGACTTGCGTGGATTTACTTTCTATGAGCATAGTAGCACTCAAAATTAACTTTCATGAATATTTGCAAAAGCAAATTTTTAGTTAGACTTTGTAGATACCTGTAAAAATATTTTTTATGGTACATTTAATTGTAAGATTTCCATTTCTTGTCATGTTACTTGATATTTGTGATATGTTACTCAAGTGACCTCAGGCAGGTTTCAGTTAGATGGAACCGTTTTGGGATTGCTGACCTCTGTTAATTGCATCAATATCTAGAGACAGGAGCAAACCAGAAGACAAAAGAAAATATGAATTGCATGCAGATTTTAAATTTCAGGTTTTTTTAAGTTTTAAAGACTGTACTTCAGCATGAAGCAAATCTTAGAGGCAATTTCTCTTCATATGTGCTGTCAACAAATTGATACTAGTAAGTTCAGTGACTTACTTTCCAAGAAGAATAATTTTAAGAAACTTTTGTTTTTACATTAATATACAAGAGATCATGATAGAATCCAGAGGCTGATAATCCAGATAGTTCAGAAAAAGCAGTGGAAGTGCCAGAACCATGATTTGGGCTCCAGAATGCGACCTGTGCTCTCTATTAGAAACTAAACTCAAATAAGAAGCTCTGAACCTAAGAAAGGTATTTATCTAAAATAATTCTTATGGCATATCAAGTTTAAGCATAGTCCTGAACGTGATGTGATTTTTAGAAGGAATAGACACCAAAAGAACATTTTTTTCAAGGAAAATGCTAGAAATGAAAGTCTACGAGTGCATGAGAATCTAACCATTTATTTTGCTGGAAGAAATGTGTTCAGTTTCCCTTTTACCTTTGTGAGCGAGAGAAACCTTGCCCCAGGGAAGGCAGCTGCTTGGGGCAGTTTTTTGCTTGGGAGCAAGTAGGCCAAGTGTGCAGCAGTGCCTAGGTCGCCCTCTGCACTGGGCAGGGTTTTTTCCACCCCGCTTACTAGCATCAACCGGAGGGGAAGGTAGCAGGCAGTGCCGGGTCAGGCTCACTTGGCAGGCAGAGCCAGGGCCTCCAATAAGCAGCAGTGAAGGGAAGATGGTTTATGGTACGTAAGGTACCCTAAGAGGGTCGTACACAGCTCAGAGGAAATTAGAGCAGTTTCTGAAACTGAGACATGTAAATTATTCAGCAGGAACAGTCTTCACTTGCAAAGGCACCGAGTGCCTTGGATTCTGTGCTCAAATAGTCTGCAAGGTAAAATTGACTTATTTGAAGAAATTTGTGAGTAATTTAAAACCAGGGATTATTTTGAGAATTTCTAAGTGATTTGTAGACAATTTATAAAGAAGAGAAAGAAGGATGAAGATGTTATTCGATTATGAATTTTCCATCTCTGGTTTTGATACAGTAGGAATCTGGCCTGGCTGCCTGGAAGGCATACATGCTATGGATGGGATTTCTTATGTAAACGCTATATGATGTGATAACACAGTTGTACTGCATATTCAGTTTTGATATGTAACCTTTTAAATAAATTGGAATACTCTTTGTGCCTATGCCAGCACACACTGGGAGATCATAAACAATAATTTCATAAAGGTCATTTCTGCGGTAAGCACTTAAGACTCATGGCAAGCACAGTATAGGGCTATCAGAGAACCCTTCTTCTCATTTTTTTAGTGGGCTTTAATATTTTTACTGCTTTGAAGCACTGTTTATTATATAAAGTTCTGTAGTCTTTTCCACAACAGGTTGGATGGGCAGTCCAGTGTCCGCAGGCCCTGCCCCAGCTTTCCCATGCCCCGGGGACACGTCTGTGTCCCAGGGCTGGGGCTGGCCATGCATGTGAGCTCCACGGCTCCGCAGGACTGAGGGTACGGCCTCCTTCCCGAAGCCACTAAGGAGGGACACAGTAAGATCCAAAATGGGAGATGCCGCAGACATTCTGTGCCATCAGAATTTTAGAACAACCTCCTAGTTCCCCATTTTGTTGTCATTTGCTGACCTGCTCAATGTGCAGTGTTCGGGGGAGCGGGACAGGGCAGTGAGAGCAGCCCAAGGTTGGGCCACCAGGTGCCCCAGACCCAGCTAAGCAAATCGCTGCTCATTGCTTTCGTCTGGGCCTTCCAAGGTGCTAACGAAGCTGGCTGTGGAACCAATTTATCTTCAGTGGGAAAGTTGCTTTTTCTGTCTTGCTTATTGCCAGCAAAATGTTTTGTCTTGGATGAAAATTTTGCTGGTAGGTTGTTTGTCCAGCCAGCATTAAAAATAGCTATATTCTCTCTTCTTTAGAAAGAAAGACCCATTTTTATTAAATCCCTGCTTGTATAATACCTGATGGGCTGTTCTTTCCTCTGTGATTGACGTGAAAGCCTAGATCAATAGCCTCTATTTTCAGGCATCTATTATTTTAAGGAAATCCACAGCTGCCTTGCTGACCATTGATGCCGGGAGAAGTCACTCCCTGCTGTAGCGGCGTCGGCGGCTGTGCTGCGCAGGGTAAGTGCAGTGTCTGGTGCGCTGTTAAAGTGTGTGCGGTGTCAGGGTGGCTCTGCACAGACAGAGCTCGGCAGAAAACTCAGACAATGTGTTTTAATCCTGAAGAGATGGCAATGTTTCTTTCCTTCCAGTTCTGCCTTCCAGTGATAGCTCTCAGACATGCAGGGAAGCTCACAGAAGGAGCTGGGCGCCCGCAAGGATGCGGGCAGTTTGTGGAGAGGTGGTCATTAGCATCCCCGAAGCGTACTGGGGACGCACAGAGGTCAGCGTGCGCCTTGCGTGGAGCAGCGTATCCCAGGCGGCCGCCGGGGAAGCTCTTGTGCCTCCTTCTGAGGTGCCTGGGATGGCCCCTGGCACAAACATAGCCCAGCGCTGAACAACTGTAGGACCTGCTCTGGCACCAGTCCCTTCTGGTATCCGCCAGTTTCCTTAAATCCTAGAGCTGCTGGCATCCGCGCTGCTCTGATGTTTATTCAACACCCAGGAATTTTATTTAAAATTACCTCAGTTCTCCCACAGCAAGAAGCCCTTGAATGTGTGGTTCAAAGCTTTGGTTTTCTTGTCTGTGTAAGACCATGTCAAGCATCAGTCTGTGTAAAACATTCCCACCGACCTTGGGGAGGCTACAGGCGCTGAGCAACAGAGATATGTTGACCAGAAAGTTTAAATTACCCAGGTGACTTTTATCCTAGAAAATCTCTTCGCTGTTTGTGTGGGCAAGCTGATAAAAATCAATATTTCTGAAATTTAAAGTACCAGTGAGAGTTTGTTGCTAACCCCTGCTGTATGAGCATGGACAAGATTATTAATAGATTATCTATTTTATGAGCTTCTTAATACCTCATCTGAATTTCAACACATTTGCATGGTGGGGTTTTAAACAAAGAGGTGGTTTTTTTAATGGCATAAAAAAATATATGTTTGTAAGGGATTTTTGTTTTTTTAACCTTATAAAACTCAAACGTAGCCTCATGTTTGTCCCATCTGATTCCCCAAACTATAGCTGCTTTCTTCTCAAGCTAATAACTCTGGCTACGAATTTTGCTCCTCTGGCAGTATCGGTCTGATCTTCCATACCCTGATGGCTAACTCGAAAGGAATTTTGCTTACATAAGATACTACATAACCTTCCTGGGAAGGGGGTAGGACTTCAGTCTCGTACAAAAGAATAAAAGATATAATTTGCTGTGTTATTGATAAGGATCCAGTCCATTTATAAATGAACCAGCTTTGTGGAACAATGCAGGAAAATGGTTGAAGGAGTTTAAAAATGGATCAGATGTGGAAAAAAACATTAGTTATGGCATATTCCCACAAGAAACAATATAAATTTGTAAATGGGGAATATGAAATGATTTTTAGACATTAAATTAACAAATTAATCTGGCTGACATTACTTCCAATTTACATAGAAACCATTTTCCACATTTTCCATGTAGGCCATTTTCCACGTTCTGCTGTGACTGAGGGAAAAACAAAGCAGATGAGTCCTTTAAGGCAAGAGAAAACCATCCCAAAAGTCATTTTAACTCATTCCAAGAGTTGTGCAGCAGGCAGAGATTCAGGGAACGACCAAGGCATTCACAGAGGGAAAAAGTGATGCCAGGGTAACAGCTGGTATCTGAAAAAGCCCAGTTTGCTGCTCCCTTTAGTACATCTGAGCAGAGGATGAGGGGGAACTGTTTGCTAATCAGGCCAGGTTTGAGGAGGAAGGGGACTTTAGGAGCTGCCTCTTTTCTGCTATAAAGTTGCTGCTCTGAAAATCACGCGCTATGAGGCCCCAGCAGGTTAGGGTCAAGTGGACGAAGCCAGGCAGAAGGGAAAGCGTGTTCCGACATCAGCCAGATGGTTGTGGGGGGGATGGCCCCCACCAAGGGGAAGGTCTCTGGGAGGGGAAGGTTCAGTTTGGTTTCTACGTTGAACATTGCCACTAGCCTAGGTGGCTCTTTCTATCTCTTCTGTTACAGGGCTCTGAAGCAAATCAGTTTGTAGCTGTTTGCTGCTGATTCTTTGTGAACTCCACAAAGGTGAATGGGTGCAGAAACGATCTTGCAGGATGCTAGCATGGAAGAGGGAAAAGATCTGTATTAAGATACCAGTCCCACAAGTAAAACCCAGCAGAGTTGCCTTGTGTGGCAGTGAAAGGCAGTGCACTTTGATGCTGGGTGCGTGCAGGGACTCGTACTGCTGCCCAGCCTGGGCACGCGGGCGCAGGGCTGCAGCCTGTGTGGGAGCTCTGTGCGCCAAGTCATCGCGGGGAGCAGTGGCCGCCAGCGAGGGCCTGCCCAGGTCCTACACAGTCACACTAGCAACCCCCGAAAAGTGCGAGTATGTCTGAAATTCAGCTCCTCTATTAATAATAAACTAATTGTAGGGTTATTTCATACAGAGACAGAGGAAGCTGCATGCACCCAAAATATTTCTGATCAGCTCCCCGAGCAGTTTTTAAAATGTGTTCAAAAGCTCTGTTGTCAAGATCCATTTTCACAGTGGACTTCAGAAGCAAACTATGTAATAACTGCCGTTCACTAAAACGGCCAGGGAAAGAAATGATAATGTGAAGATATTAGGAAGAGAAGCAGAAAAAAAATTGTTTGCCCATTCTCTTTTCTTTCATCTCTTGCACAGTTTGGCAGAGAGCTTGAGAAGGGGCTTTTTGCCTCTTCTGGGAGAGACATAAACTTGGACCACACAGTCTCAAACTCTGCCAGCTTGTCATTCAGCTCATGCATTCAAGATGCTGCATATTAATAGCACTCTCTGATGGCTGGTGGTTAGGGGTCTCTCCACCTATACAAAATAAGTCTCTTGGCACAACATAGCACGAAAGAGGCCCACACAGGAAAAAAAAAAATGTGCTTGAGAACTGATTTGGAGAAACTCCGCACAGTTGCTCAGGTGCAGATGCATATTTCAGATGTTCTTTTCTTCTGATTAGCAAGCTGCAAACTCACCTGTTTTGCTGCCTGGAGGCATCACAATAGAAATTAAGAAGCACCTGCGTGAGTTCAGTTTTCCCTATATTCCGTGTGAACATGACTTCCAGAGTGTTTTTTCTGTGCGCCCCACCCCCCCCACCTGCAATCAATTGCTCTTCTGTGTAGCCACTGCTGTCCTTGGAGATCTCCCTTTGGATGCGCGTGAGCCAGCAAAGAGGTGGGTGTTCAGGGCAGGAACGAAGCAGGGATGAAGCTAGAGGCACACAGGAGCGGTGAGCGTGGCCCGGTGCCACTGACTCTGTACTTAGTGACGCTAAGTGATGATAGATTTGGGCATGGTCGAGTTGGGAACTGTTCCTAGGAGCTGGCTGAAAAGTTAGTGCTCCCTGTTCCTAAGGGCTCTGGTGCTTAGCACATTTCCAGTCTCACCCAGGGCTTGGGCTATGTGAAAATAGAGTGTCTGTCTGCAGTGCGTTGCACTGCAAACATGATCTTCATTCTCACATGGAGCCCCATGGCCAGAGCCTACTTAAGCCAGGGAGAGAAGTCTCCTGTTTGTGTGTGCTCCATCCCACTTCCCCCAGCAGCAAAACGCACAGCTTGGAGCTGGCCGTGTTTTATAGAAATGAGTCCATGGAGAAACAGCCTGGGGGAGGGGGCCTGCTTAGCTGCGTGTGGGTATCTATCTGGTGTAATTCACAGTGTGAGCCACGTTTTTCTAGACATTTTAACATACACTGAGAATGACACATGAGCAGTCCGAGCTATTTTCAGAACTGACAGTTTTTCTTTTCACTCCGACAATTGCTTCTTCAATTTAGTAGATTTTGCAAAGTGTCTCAATAAACTTTTAATTAGGAGTAAGAGTAACAGTGAAAATAAGAACGCTTTAGTCAAAATGTAAACTGACCTCAGCTCTTACCTATTTTGAACTTGGTTAACTTTTTGTAAGAATTGTACATCCTTGGCATTTCTTGGTGTCTGGCAAGGCCGAGAGCAGGAGTCCTGAAACACTGTGAGAAAGACTTTTTATGATGCTCTTGACCCAGGAAAGACTCAGCAGAAATCTGCGCTGGTAAGAGTTACAGACTAGAACAGTCTGACTATATGTTATCTGAGCTCTCAAGTACTTCTCTAAACCAAAATATTCAAAAAATGTATTTAAGCCCTAAAATCATCTCAGATTCTTGGAATGGAGAACAGGTTACAAGCAGAAGTCTGCAGTTTAGTCTGAGATGAATTTTGCTGTAGTGGTTCCTGCAGATCTGCCTTTCAAGGCTCTGCTGACTGACACCTTGAGGGGCTCTGTATTTTTTTTTTTTTTTTTTTTAATCCTTATAAATCAGTTAGGTGTTTGAGTTGTGGTGGTGGATTTCCTAGGAAGTTCATTTCTTTCTAGTTCCCTCATGACAAAAATACCCAATTCCTTTTGAGTTCTCAAGGGAAAAGGCATCCCCACAGAGCTAATGCTGTGTACACTATATGTAGAAACATATATTTAATGAAAGATGAGAAATTATGGATCAAATAATGATGTGGAAGCCACTTTCATAAACCATGAAGATCATTCTGGATGAACTCCAGATATCATTACTATTGTTTAATTTCAACTCCAGTCCTGCATCTGCTTAAGATAGTGTCAGAGATGATAATCTTACCAGACAGATACAAAATACAAATCTGAAATTACACCGCTTAATTATTTTGTCTGCTAGTGGTGCTAAACTACTGTTTTGGGTTTTTTTACCTGAATCTTGCAAGCAATATTTTTTTTTTACCTTGCAACTCCTCTGAAAATGCAGCAGTTTAGCATCACTACCTATTTCTTTTCAGATTACATTATATGAATGAGTTTGATAGAAGTCATCACAGTAAGGAAAGGATAATGGAATTTCAGGTAAGAGTTCTTCATAATGAATTTGCTTCTTGCACCATGTTAACACCCACACATGGAATTAGGGACCTTTGTAACACAATGCAACAATTTACTAGAAATCACAAAACACCAATTACAGAATTGGATTGAAATTGACTGCCAAATCCCTTTCCCTGATAGAAGAAGGATAGGTAAAGTCATGCCAGCACATTTTAACTCCTTCCTAAAACTTTGCTTGGGTTTATTGTGTATTTCTTTAGTGATATAGAAGCAGATTGACTTCAGTGCTATGTGTATGACATGAAATGCAAAATAAAATAAAAATGAATAGCTCAAGGACAGTGATGAATATGAACTCAATTTAGATCATATTTATTTAAATAATTAGAGCAGTTCATTAACTGAGAATCTCCTGATTTACAGTGAAAAAAGGAAAGTGGAAAAAAATAGGGAGAGTCAGCCTCTATATTGTATATTTTGCTTGATAAAAGAAAGCAAGGCTTTATTGAAGCAGCATGCAATTGAGGTTCCTCAGCTGACATTTTATAAAAGCACAATTAAATGTCAGCATTTTACAAAGAACTCTTAAATCCTCAGACTGAGTCTTGTCTGTTTTTACTGGTAACAGAGTACCAAACTGTAAGCAGAACTGAGCAAGATCTGACTTTCCATCACAGACAGTTAATAATTAAATCAAACATTATATTCAACAATAGAACATATGCATCAGCTTCTTTCAAATTGCATTTCCTTCCTGTTAGATCCATTAGTGTAAACCAGACTGCCTTTAGAAAACCCCTTATTGCTGCTGTCTTTCAGCACAGTTCCTGAAATGGATAATGTGGTGCATATTATGGGCAATTACACAGAACTCCCTAGTGATAGGGTTTTAGACTTTCAGAATAAAACAGCTGGAACTACAGAGCTGTAAACTAATCTGAAAAAGAGACAATAGTAAGACATTTAATGCACACTGTTAGAACATGGACAGAGACTAGCTATGAAATGCTATGTGTTACTATACCTAGTCTTTCTCAGCATCTTCTCTGCAAAATTTTAACTCTCAAGAGCCAAAACAGTGAAAAACCATAGGTTTTGTTGTGAACATATGCCATATTTCTGTAACCCAAGCAAACTGGAAGTCTTGATCCTAAGCCCTTTTTTTTTTCCTCTTTAACTTTGGTGGTGTTTGAATCAAATCCAGAACCTTACTCAAAAAAGTAGTATATTAATGAATTAATAATGAATGTATACCTACATATTCTAAGAAACTTGTTTTTCACCTTCCTAAACAAATAAACTCTGAAAAGTTAGCATTTGGATGGAAAAAAAAATTGCATTTGCTCTCATATACAGCAAGACTACCTTAGCAATGTGTAGTGCTTGATCCTCCACCATTCTTAATTGAAAGCAAAATTCCCGTTTATTTCAGCCATACCAGAGCAGATTTTTAGAATTGCACATGCATCATTTGAAAGCACAATGACTGTGATTACGTGTGTCACTGTGCATACAATTACTGCTTGAATATCTAACTGTCTTTCAAAAAATCTGTTGCTCTACTTGCACTGCATATTCACATTAGTTGCTTTTGCAAATACAGTGCAGCTCAGAGTACCTCTGCCTCTGTGTCTGCCAGTGACATGTTAGAGACAGGAGCTCCATCTGTAACATGAGCACATGGGATGCAGAAGCATGTGTTTCTGGTGAGGTGGCGTGAGCAATAAATAAGAAAGGAAGAGAAATGGCTGCAGTGTCTCTCTGGGAAAGTAAAAATGTGAAATTACTTCAAATAATTTTTCAAAAGGACAGAGAATGATTTTTACCAGCACAATTCTGGTGAACCTCCTTATCAGCAAGGTCCAGTAGGTATCAGCACGTTAACATTTTGTAATGCTGTGGCAAAATGAACAAATAATTTAGAAAAATAAAAGTACAATATCAAGAAACCCAAACTGACTTAAATTTCACATCTTAAAAAAAAAAAATCCATTTTTCAATAGTCTTCTATGAATTTCTTACATTGTAGAATCTGAAAACCAGATGTTCTGACTAGCTGTTAAAAAGGTACTCCTCTGTTCAGAAGATTGATTTTTATAGTCATATCAATGTATAAAAGCATATCCTTTGTAGATAGTGATAAGACTTCCAGATCCATTCTTTTGCTCAGCAAAATGGTAGCAGGAGGAAATTTGACACAAAACATTTTATCCAGCTGTCCCTTACAGTCATGGTTTCCCTCTTCCCCTGGGGAGCAATGAGTCTGTTTTCCTTTTCCAAGAGCAGCTTTATACTGCATGTTAAAGGAAACGGAGGAGATCTGCAGCCTGGGTCTGACTGTGGTGCTTATTCTCTCCTCGTAGAGGAACGTGGTGCTTCTTGCTGGGGCTACCAAGGTAGGGACAGAGCGCGGGCGCTTCTGTGTCGAGGAGGTAGCTTGGAGCACAGGAGCTCCTGTGGGGTGAACGTGCAGGATGAAGCCTCCACACCTTGGTGCAGCTTGCGAGCACGAGTGATGCAGCATTTCCACTTCGGAGCCTAATGTAGTGTGGTTTCACTAGCTTCCTATACAGAGGAATGATTTAAAGAATATGGCTTAATGACCACATCACTGAGGGAAGCCATCTAAATTTGGAGGCCCTTGTTATCTTACGTGTATGTTTTCCAAGGGAAAAAGCCATGGATGTAATGACTACAAGTTGCGTGTGCTGTCAAAGACCCCCATATTAAATACGGTGATGGTTGGCACGTTTTGTGTCTGGGCTTCACTTGTTTCAAAGGTTGGAGCAAATTCTGAACCTTTGAGATATCTCTACAGCTTTAATCCCTCTGACCCTATTGTCAGGGGTTGGGAGGTTGTTTCTGGGCTCTGGCACATGCTGGTTCTTGTGACCATGCTCTGCTTCCCCAGTATGTCCCAGAAGGGGCCCTTCAGAAGACTGAGTCTTCCACAGCTGCTCCTGCCATTGCAGGTGCCATTGTACCTGCTTCCTGATCTTTTCCATGCCGCCTTTATCAATATAGTGTCAGTTTTAAAATACAAAATGTACTGAGAGGCAAGCAAATGGAAAAGCTCTTTGAGGAAGAAGAGAGAATGATGGATTTGTTCCTTGAAAGAGTGTTTGCTTTGTTCCTAGAATGCTTCAGCATGTCACCTCCAAGCTGCTTCAGCCTTGACATGAGCTGCGGGGCTGGGGAGGGCTGCACATGTGCACATTGCTGTGCTCTGGGTTCTAAGGGTCCAGTGGTCCTGTCAGCACACTGTGCTCAATAGCAGGAGAGTAGTTTTATGGAAATGAATCCAGATGAAATATCCCATTGCCACTGCATGAAGAATTCCTAAATAGTTTTTAAAGATTTTATTGTAGTACTTGAATCCCTTCTTGATTCTCTGCAATCATTCTGCAGATAATTGGAGCAAATTTTGCTCTTAATTTCATTAGAGTAAACGTGGAGTAACCTTACTGAAGCTATTCCAATCAGAGGGAATTTCAGCTCTATCTGTAAGTTGCTTTGAGCCTACAGGATTGCAGATAGGACCTGTGCGTGTGGACTGAATTCAGTACAAAGCATTAGAGGCTATCTCCTCTGTAATTCACATTAGAGAGCTGCATAGAGTCTCAAAGCTACAAAATCTCTCAAGTCCTGTAGAACAGGTTTTTTTTTTTTTTTTTTTTTTTTTTTTTGTTTTTTTTTTTTTAATACTGATCTGAAGATAGGAGAGCTCTTGGGGCATGAAGAATGTAACATTTCAGACT
Source organism: Crypturellus undulatus (assembly GCA_013389825.1). Taxonomy (NCBI): domain Eukaryota; kingdom Metazoa; phylum Chordata; class Aves; order Tinamiformes; family Tinamidae; genus Crypturellus; species Crypturellus undulatus. The sequence goes on from VWPW01026079.1 coordinate 356,267, forward strand.
GGAAGCTGGAGAAAAATTTTCTCGTAAAACTGCTCTTAGTCCTTGACACCTTTGGTGGAGAATGCCTCGCGGCTCGCCACCCTTGCAAGTGCGGCCTCGCCTTCTCTGTTACTGCAAAACGTGGCAAGCGAGATGAAAACAAAAATTTGGGAATGTACTTAACCTACTTGCGAACATTAACCTTAAATATTGTGCTAATTAACTCACTAATTTAATCACTGCAGATCTCAAACTTGTTTGTTAAATGTTTAATTCTGCAAATTGTTTTTGATAGAGAAGTGTGAATAAAATTCTGTAAATGAAAGTTACTCTATAAAGCTCTTTGCTTCTGTATATTAATGTTTTAGTGAACAAACTCCAATGACCACAAGATTTCTAATGGCAATTACCAAAAACGTGTTCTGTAGCTTAAAGATGTTGTGCCCTGTTACTTGTAAATCTAATACAGACTCTAATAGTACATTCTCCACAACATAGGCTGGGTTAAGTTTCTATCTGTACGTCTTCTGTACATCTATCTGTACATCTTCAGGTTTGATTCCACAGAAGTCTAGGCTGGATAGACTTCCTTTTCCCTTGTTTTTCAATTGTGGTACAGCTGTGCAGTTGTTTCTTATCTATTCGCTTCCTGATTACTTGAGTCATTCAGCAAATAATGTCCTTGGTCTTCAGCCCTTCTTATTGAGTGAATATTTTGTGCTGAAAAAGTAACCTAAAAATGTGTTTAGATGCTCCAGTTACAATACTGCCCAAAGAGACTCTAATTATTCCTGAGAGAAAGCGTTTGAATTTGGGAGGATCTATTGAGCAGATCAAAGTGTCTGCTGGGGCGGCCAGCGAAGGGGATGGCACAAACGCCTCAGCTGGAGCCACTCCGTCCCCACCACAGCCCCTTGCCCACGGGGCCTGGCTGGGAGCTCACTGGGCCCTTGGGAGGGAGCGTGGTAGGGAAAACATGCGAGAAAGCTGCTCTGGGGAAAGGACCACGTGAGTGGGTATTTATTACGCATCCAGTTCACTCTGCTAAGCTTGTTGCTGGCAGTAGGAAACAAATTTCTGTGAATTTAGCTGAATAAAGCTATGTTTGCTGCTGTTAGTCATCGGAAGTCTGGTTCTTTCTGTGCATTATCTGAATTTCTGGGCATTTTTTTCTCTTCATTTGCTGCAAAAATGACTTCAATACTAATGAATACTGAAAGACAGCCAAGACAGAATGAACTTTTGGACAATTTATGCAAACACGACAGATGAGAATAGATTTACTATAAACATGTCAGGCACAAAAGACTTGACTGCTTTTTAAATACAGTGATACTGGGAGAGATTTATGGATATTTTCAACTGTTCATTAAAGAGAAAAATATTTTGAAACTATAGGCTCTATACTTTTATCCATTTTTTGCCTTCCAGGCTGAGTTGCAAACCTTTGATGTTTTCTTCACCGAAAAATAAAAGTACTTATGAATTTATTTCTCCCAAGCACTTTCATTTTTGTGTCAATTTACAGTTTTTATTAGATTCCTGGCAGTCCAAATTATGGTGTTTGGAGAGCAACTAGAGTCCACAGCTCTGATTCTAACAGGGATGAAGTTCACTTAATGATGCTTTCTGGCCACTGCCTTTTTTCTTTTCCTTTAGTAATAAAAGGTTAATAAATACTTTAGCTGCCTACTAAAGCAACAAACCAATTAAAGGTTATTCTAATCCAAATGACTGGAAGCCACTCAAATTGAGAAAGTTAGCATGCTATAGCTAGTACTTGCTGGATCAGATTAATAAAATAGAAACTCTTAGGCATGAAAATCAAATATAAATGTAGTTCCTACAGTTGACCAAGGCATCAATTCTTGCAGCCAGACAGGCGTATACTTTACTGTGTATATGCGGGATCTGCTTCTGTGCCTTTGTAAATCAATAGCAAGGCTTGCTCAGACTCACTTTCAACATCATGCAAGCAAGGTTTTTGGCAACCGTGGCTTGGCAAGATGGGATTGAGCTGTTGGAACAGCTTCATGAAATTATTTGATGCTTGCTTTGTAATATCATGTTAAATTTATATAATAGTAAGGAATTTCAACTCAAAAATATGTGTGCTTGCATTGCTTCCTAAAATAGCTTATCTTGCCAAAGTCTCCTGTGAAGTCGAAACACTACACCAAGATGACAGCAGAAAAGATTGTGCATTGGCTGAAGATCTAATCCTGCATACTCAGTGATGACTATGCTCTTGCTTTTTGAGATGGAAAAAGATCAAGAAATGGGAGATTTGGATGGAAAATAACACAGGTTTCATTGTCCCTGTAGAACGATATTTCCAATTTCATATCAGCATGATTTGTACATTTTGAGACCCTCCAAAATAAGTGATGAAACGTACTAATGTTTCATTTTGGAAAGATTGCAAAAACAGGATGGCTGAAAGTAATATTTTAATACTTTCTCCTAGATTTGCATTTCTAGTCTTTTAGAATTAAGAGCTACAAACAAACACACATTTATAAATAACAAAATGCAGTGGGAGATAATGCAAATATCTTTATAAATAACACAGTATAGCTTAAATCATTATTTTTAATGTCTCCATTTTTTGTTCCTATATGAACAGATCTGCAGTGGTCTTGCATTAATTAAATTTAAGTAGGATTTCTAAGGCCAGATCATCATTACTTCTGCAGCCCTGATTTAAATCTGCAGTAAAGCATTTCTCCATTTAGTCTGGTGCTTTTGTGTCATATTTCATACACTAGTTGTCTCTTAATTAAATCCATGATGGCCCACCAACACAGACTATTAAAATAACTATACTTTGCACTTGACATATTTATGAGACAGATTCATAAGAGTATAGACTGATACTTGAACTACTCACTGAGAAATGCTAATAAGATTATGATGAAGGTAAGATTAGAACATTTGTCTCCTTTTCTCCTCTCTCTTTTTAGAAATTTATTTTTGTAACTGCAAGTCTCTACTTCTATTTAAGGCTCTTTGATGCTGTTGTATATATCAACAGTTCTTTCTGTGTAGATTTATTGTGGCAATGAAGAGTGGGAAACTGCTAATTTATATCACACCAGGAAAGTGCAAGTATATTGTGTTCCTTGAAATATGGTTGTTTGCAGATGTCTGTAAAAACTTCACGTGGGACCAGCATGCTCAAGATATTGCATGTTAAGCAATCGCACTGCCCTTGAAATTGGTGAACGTAAAATGTTGAGTATGGTGAAGTGCCTCGTCGCCCTCGCTGAGTTGTGATGTAAGAGCAGGGCCAGAAGGGTCTGATCTGGTGAAGGTAGGAGCTGTGCCCGTGTCGTTGTAGAGCACTGGGAGGGCTGTGGCCTTGCCGTCTCCCAGACGTAGCGCGGTGCATTTGCGTGCAGTGGCCGGGGAAGTTTTCATTGTGTGTTCTGGCTGTCACTGCAGTGTTCCAAATGGCCTCAGTGATTACAAAAGGTAGAAAAGGAAACAGATCCGTAGATAGCACGACTTGAAGGGTTGCTTGACACAGGCATAAAGATTTGGCTGTTCATGTGAATGAATACCCTGAAATGGCTGCCTTTTTTTAGATAATTTATTGATACAGGTGCTGGCATCATTTCTTTGATTTTTTAAAAAATAATTTTACTGTGAAGGGTTCAAGGAACTGCAAATTTGAGATAGAAGTGAAGTAAAAAGCTACTAATTAAATGATCAGCAAACAGCAAAGATTTCTATCACTTTTCAAGGCCAAGTTATTTACCTCTTCTGCTCCTCTTCCCCTCTCTCCTCTCCACTTCCAGCACATTCGTGAGGGGTTCCTCTATATCACTGAGCCAGGGCTGTGGTTCAGGTGTGAGGACAAGCATACACAGCTCTAATGCATGTAGTTGGAGGTTGTTTAGGTTCCCAGTGTGGTATATAAAGATGCAAACCTAAATGATGTGCAGATGGTTTTTGATAGTATATTGTTGTATCACTGTGGTTCATACTGGTATATTGTATGAAAACATCAGAAGCATCAAAAGTTGGAATCCATTTACAAATAAATAGAATATTAGAAAGTGAGAATAATAAAGATATATTAAATATTTCATCCTCTACAAAAATAAACCCGCTACAGTTCAGGGAGCTTCACTAAACACATTAAATCTAATAAAATCGCCCACACGTACTCCTGACACTAGCAGTAATTAAAATAACTTGTTTCAAAAAATTGGTCCTATACATGAATACTTATTGGCAATTATTTCTAAGTTCTTCAAAGCCAAGATAACGTGATTTGATTCACACACAATGTTCTTGTAAATGTGGTTCATACTGGGTTTTATATGCAGCTTAGGACTGTTAATTGCCATTTTGAGCCTCACAGTAAAATAGAGTTCAATATGTCGCTTTTTCTGAGGTATTGAGAAATGTTTGAGAAATGCTTGTCGTAGTCTAATCAACTGTGAATAATTTATTTCCGAGTCCTACTTTTCAGTTTAAGTGGATCTGACTTTTCACAAAGCTTCTAAAGGCTGATCAACTTGTTATATTCATTTAATTAAGGAAGTCCGTAATGAACTGTGAAGCGTGTGTAGTGCCAGGCTTTCTGTCGTGCAACGTGTGAGCGCGTTTGCACTCGGTTACTCTTGCGGACGGCCTCCGCCGAGCAAACCGTGTGTTTCATGCATGCATGGAGCACAGTGAGGAGCAGATGAGGTGCTTCCCAAGGGCCGCTCCACCAGCGGGCGAGAGGAGGTGCCCTGCGTCGCGGAGCAGTGCTGTGGCACGCAGCAGCCTGGAGAAGAGACTGAATGCGTTAGTCAACAGTGCCAGAGAAAGGTCCTACAATTAAAACTCTGCCTTGTGCTCTGGGCAGGGTGTTCTCCCCACCGTGCTCCTGTTTGGAGCACAGTGGGGTGAGTGGAGACGCTTCAGCAATCCCAGCCCCGAGTTGTGCTTGTTTCTCTGGGAAAGCAGCAGCATGCAAAGGAAGCAGCTGGGAGAAAAAGGGGGGGCTCCTAAATCATGGGTACACTTTTCTACAGGCACCACACTTATTTGGTAATAAATGCTTGGAAATCCATCATTCTTCTCATCATTATGTGGCAGGAGGAGCATTTTTAATTAAAAAAGAAGGCAGACATTGTGGGGATTGACACACTGCCTTTTTCTCCTTACGCTGAGGAACTCTGTAGCCTCAGAGAGAAGGGCTTGACCCTGCTCTAAAATACTGCCCAGTGCTTATGGGCTGCAATATCAAAAACATCAAAACCGTCCTTGGCAGGAGGCATCTTTCCATTAGTTGATTAAAATGGTTTATTGCTTCTACAGCGCCATCGCTTGAGATGAAGTTTCTTACAAGAGCAGATGTGCCCATTTCTCGCCCTCTTCCTCTCCGTGTGGTTTCTGGTAACGGCGAGATGGCTGTCGGGCAGTTCCAGCGGGGAAGAGGCGAGGGTGCCCCGGGGCTGAGCGTGGGCACCAGTGGGGACGGTAGCGGCAAACCCGTGAGAGCTGGTGCCCAGAGCAGAAATCAGAGCTGGACTCCTGCCTGCTCATGCTGCAAGCTGGGCCGTGTGGCAGCAAGAGGAATCGGCGTGTGCATATGAGCGGTGTCTGGCCTGTAGATGCCTGCATCTACATAGATGCGCTAGAGATGATGTTTTACCTCCCCTTCTGCTGTTACAAAGACAAATGGACCAGTCCAAGCCTTTGATATGAATCTAATGCTGGTTTGCTTTTCAGCTCCACCCAAGCCTGATCGGGGGGTTTTGGTTCACATTTTCCAGAAAGATAAGTGTGCCATAAAATTGAAATCTCGGTACAAATGATATTTCCAAATCTAGTGAAGGAAGGGGGGGTGTCATTTCAAGCACTGCTTTTGATAGAAGAACCTCCCCATCTCCTCAGCATTGGTTTTTCTAAGGCATGTTGACATCTAGTGATAATAGGATCTTTCATTACCGAATCAGAGATTATTGGGCCTGTGTCCTTATGTTCTGCAAATATTTATCTGATAATCATAGGTTAATTAATTTTCATTGTTTCTGTTTTAATTCTAGACACGCTTATGCTATACAATTAGAGAAAAAAACGGAGAACCACGAGTAAATGTTGCTCATATGAAATGTTTCTATTACCCTTTACTTTTAAAGCCATTAATAGATTATTAGGAGATATAAACATAGGAGACCATGGATCATATTTGCATGTTAATGAAATCCATGAATTATACATTATTTGCTATGGAGAGTACTAGAAACAGCATTCCTCCTTAATAGCTATAAAAGCTGACGGTTTCCTGGAGCACACATCACATCCCCTCTGCAGTACCTTCTAATGGAAAGAAAGAAATCCAGGTCTTCAAAGCAATCTCGTACTAAATGAAATAGATTCGTTTGTGCTGCTTTGCAACACACAACTATGACAGTTCATTTTAAACAAAATAGTTTTAATAATGCCATTACTAATATCTATTTGGTCGTCTCTCTGAAAAATAGTGTTTTAATAGGAATGTTTCATTTTAATAAATGACAGAAGAAGCAAGCTGCCCTGAGTCAGCAGGAAGTGGATATACACCAGAGAACAGGCTGATTGTGTTAGATTCATCCAGAACATTGAACAGCACACAGACAGTCCAAAAAGCAACTGGCTTTATTCAAATGATTAGTCTTACTGCTGCAGTGTAGCGCAGATTCACACATTCTTCTATTATTCCTTGACCTTGTGCCAAAAACTCCCACTTGAAGTAATAATTAGAATTAGTGTTTCCAGTGCATGCTTCCATCTTCTTAACAAACAGTAATGAAATGTGGCTTTTACAAAATATGCAGTTAATTAAACTTTTTTAAGCAATTGTTTGATTAATACAGTTCAACTGTACTAGCCCCTCATTGTGCCCAGCAATCACTACCTGATGTTGTTAAATGAGAACAAAGGCGCTGTCAATAAGGCGAGTGAGATTTCAGAAACGTGCACTTTCAAACTGCTTATATACTCTTCTTTCTTGCTTTGTCTCCATCTTGTAGTAAAGTGGGGAAGTGGTCATTATTCTTTAAGTCTAGGACAGTATATGTATTACATAACTACTCTCCAAAGACTCTCAATATGAATACGCAGAACATATGTATCAAGTGCTACAAGGTAATAGGTGGATTTCTAGGGACGCTACTTCAAAAGGTGGCTCAGAACTGTATTGCTTAATAACGCTATGCAAATAGCAACTCTTGATTCCATTTTTTTAGTATTATTTCATGCTTTTTTACTGTCTGCCTTAATTATCCCAGTGCTGAACAAGTACAGTCCTTTGATTGATGAGAATTCCGCCCCTTTACCCACACTCCAGCAGATACGAGGCTCCACATTTTAGTAACATAAATCACTGTGATTGTATAACTTAACTACTGTATGATCAGAGATCACATACAGTGTTAGCTTGAATATGCATTCATCCTTAGTTATGAATGTTGTAGGTCTAAATTTATTCTGGCTGTTCGGAGAAATATAAGTTCTTTCACATAAGAAAGCAATGCATTTTAAATAAGCAATTCTTTCAACAACTAGAAATAATCACAAAAGTCTTCTATTTACAATCTTCATTAATGTGAGTTATTTCATCACTTTAGGAGAAATCCTTTCAGTGAAAAACAACAATTAAACCCCTCCCCCAGCATCCTTGACAGCTAAGAATCTATGGATCAGCCGTTTTAGTAATTAACCACAATTCCTCTGATTTGTGAATTTCCAGATGATGAGGCAGGAAGCAAGTTACATCTTGGAGAAATTGCCCTCAGGAGAGAGGAAAAACTATTGCGAGGTTGACAGCACAACCTTGTACCAGCACAGTTTTCCTTCCCTGGTGGCTGAAGGAGTTCCAAGCACCCTCCTGTAAATCATCACCTCACATCTATTTATTATCTTCCAGCCCAGTGCACAACACTATCTGTTACACACGGATACCAGCAATATTACAAGGTGGACTCAAGGGATAAGAGACAGCAAACCCTGGGCACCCCTTATGCCTGAGTCACACCCTGTGTAAGGAGCTTCTGCTTGTGAAGCACAGCCTTTGTCAGAAATTAAGGAGTAAGAACCATTATGTTTCAGTCTTTTTTTTTAGTGATTCTTCAAAATTCTTAATCTTGCTCGCTGATATCTCTGTGTTACTATACAGAGACAAAATTTATCTGCATAGCAATGCATGAAGTGTCTATGAAAATACTCCAATTCATTCAATGGTTGTTGTTATATTTGGAGAAGGCACTGGCTAGACTCTATGATGCTTGTCCTGGAATATCAATAAATAAATCATAAAAGCCAGTGCTTCAAATATTGAAAAATTCACACTTCAAACTGTGTTTTGAACTATATTCAGAGCAACGTCTCAGACTGTCCTTTTGCTTTATATGAACAGAGGAAATTCAAAGTAGGTGGAACACTCTCCAGGGATTTGGCATAGGGGAATGCCACAAACCATCAGCCTTCCTGTCTCTGCTGTGCCAGGCAAGTATCTCATGGGATGTACCACGAGGAGCAGACCGCGTGTCTGGGGAGCTAATGTGACTTCAGATGAAATTATATCCTGCAGAATCCACCCTGACTGACTGCTGCGTGCATGCAAAGGAGCCAGGCAGGGGCAAAGAGCCAAGGCACAGCTGCCAGGTAAAGGCCCTGAGCCAAGGAGAAGCTCTTCCTTAGGACCCTATTGGATTGAAGTAGGTTCCTTGCCCTATAGGCGAAATGAAGAGTGAGTAGCACAGCGCCTTCTCTCCCAGGCCCAGATGCTTGCTGAAATTCCCAGCCATGTTGTCCCCTTGCAGGTTCCTCTCACAACACATGTTTTCTAGTAGTGCCCTACATTATACACTGCGAATGTCAAGTTCCCAAGGAGAGCTGAGGGCAGAAGCCCTCCTGAAAGGTACGCTCTAGTTCAAGCACAGGTTGCTGGGCTGATGCCTGAGATGCTAAATGAATTTCTGTGGTTTATGCTGTGCAGAGGGCCACAGAATAATTCTAATGGTTCTCTTTTTTGCTTTAAAAGCACTGAAATTAGCCGAAAGCTAAAATTGAGGATGGTATTTGGTAGCTTAATTGTGAATGCAAGGCTAGGGGAGTAGCATGGGAAGTCACTCAGGCACATCTAGTCAAAGGCCAGACGAGTAAGCACTGCAGGTATGCGGTGCTTTATCTGATTAGAGAACAGCCTGGAACAGATGTGATTTCTGCTCCATATATCAAGCTATGGCAGCATTTTGCTGCTTCATTATGAAAGTTTCTGAAGTAAAATACATTTTAGAACATTAAAAAATGACAAATTTGGAAAAATATCTATATGCCAGATGGGTGTAGGAAGAATCTTTGTGACAAATATATTATTAAGGAAATATGCATAAGGAAAGAAACTGTGCCCAGCTCTTCCGAGGCTGGACAGGCAGGAAGGTGGTGTCTCACTGTGTCTAATGTATTTTCATCGAGTCTAAATCTAATTAATGATGTTGCATCACTGACAGGCAATGCAGGCACCGCGCACGGTGACCAGAGCTTTGCCCGGCTTTCGGCAGGAGCCACCGCTTGCCCTCCCGGCTTTTGTTTGCTTTCTGTGGGGCTGCGGGTCAGAGTGACGACATCTCCGCTGAGGAGAGGCTAATGCAAAGAGATGAGGCGTTTGCTGGGCTCCGCCAGCAGTGGTAGGAGCTCATCCTCTCCATCCGCGTTGCCACGGCTGCCCGTGCTGTGCTGCGCTCAGAGGAGCAATACGGGAGTCCTCGTGCAGGTTCTGCTGGTGTCTCATCATGAAGTGGAAGGTTTTGGTGGTCAGTGGTGCTCGTATTCTTGAGTTGAGACCAAAGCTGTGGACTGGACAGAAGCAGTTTAGTGCATCTCGTGCCTGGGGGTCACCTTTGCAGTAGTAGATGAGCCTGTAGGTCCTGTGCTGGGCCCTCCCTGTTATGTAGGTGGGGCTACACTCTAAGGGCTCAGCGCCCTCATCTGCTGCCCAGCAGCACTGGCATGGAGGGCCGATATGGTGACCCCGTAGCAGGGGCACCTCTGCACCAGTATTGCCAGTCCAGCCTCTCCTGGGCCGGGGGGAACAATGGGAACAGCTTTCCCACGTCCTCTCCTGGAGCAGGCAGGGCAGTAACTCAGTGTTAGGGCAAACCAGATGTAGGTTATTCCAGTAATGCCAAATTACTTGTTCCTGTGGCTGGCTGGTGTGGGCTGGTCTCGCTGGCAGTTGGAGGAGCTGCAGGAGTTGCATGTAGATGTGATGCAGTCAGAAGAGATCTGGTCTTGGTACCTGCGCTAGATTCAGGCTATGACTGATCTAGTCATGATTAATGGGCTCAGAATTAAAAGCAAAATGGAGACAGGGAGGATGGTATGGCAGTGTTCGGGGTTTGGGTTCACATAATTTAATTGCACTGATGCCCCCTCCAGTAGCTGACTGCAGTTCTCATACTTAAACTCAGCCAATGCAGGAGGCTTTTGCTCACAATTTTCTAGTACTATTTTATTTGGCAGTTATGGAATAAAAGAATTTTAGTATTGCCTTAGAGTTTCTCCTGACATCTATCACAACCAATCCAACTCGTATGTGGGTGAACTGTGCTTTGATCCAATTATAAAATTATATTGGAGTCTTGTTACATTCTTATCCCGTGTGCATGTTGAAAAATTCAAGAGTGAAAGAAAATTCTACAAAATGTTTCTCATTTAATGTAGACTTGGAGACACAAAGCTGTATCACGCACTCATTTGTGAAAGCTAACAGTGAACTAGAAAAACAACGTATTCTTCAGGAAAAAAAAACTGTTAATCAGCAACAATATTTAGAAGAGGAAGGGTACAATCTGTGTGGTAGATATTATTGTAGATAGTCTTTGGGGACACAGCCTTGCTTTTGTTAATAATAGCAGCAAGAACTTTGTCAAACCTCACAACAGTTACAGTGATGGCAAAGGAACTGCCACTGTGAAGGTGTTTCTGAGCACATATAGAAATGACAAACTGCAAGAGAACCCAGACACAAAATGGCCAAGGCAGCACAGCCCACACCCCCAATGGATCATAATAACTGTAATACTTAAAAATGGGATACTTTATTCATTCTTGGTATCTGTATAGCAAAACTGGATTATTAAGACCCCCCTGCCGTTTGATTGCTGTGATGCAGAAGTTGATCTAGATTTCTGGCTCTCCACTTCTGTTGTCTTAGGCCACAAAACATGAGAAGGAAACTAGGAGTCTCTCTTGCTCAGCTGCTGCAGAGTAATACCGAGGTGTAATTTCACAAACCAAATGCTCCTAGGATAGAAATTAATCTTGACTCAACAGCTTTGTGGCTCAGTCGTGGCAGAGTCCCTCATCCACCCACCAACAAACTCCCAGTCTTAAAGCTACGTATAGAGACACACAAGGCAAAAAAATGATGGGTTATTCCCAGGGCCGCCTTCTGCTCTTGGTTACATCAGTTTTGCCTGTGTGTAATTCCGTAACTTAATAGTCCAGTTTTCCTTATTTCCAAGGATACCAGTCGGTGATTGGTCTCCAGCTCTCTAACAAACACTCTGTGTCTGTGCTGGGAGGCCGTACCCTGTGGAAAGCTGAACTGCAGGGCTTGTCTTCCTGTAGCTGCGCGCGGGGCTGTGAGCGCAGTCAGGGCTACGCGCCGAAAGCTCTTTAGTCGCAGAAGCAGTCTGCTCCCAGAAAGTGCAGAAATGCAGTTACACTGCTGTATTGAACACTGGCATCTAGATCTTTCACCTTTTCCATTTTTTTATAGCAAAAACACTTGGTGTGAAATCCTGACTGTACAAGTCACTGGTAAAATCTGCAGTGACTCCTGAGCAGCTTTTGTCTGTACTACGCAGTGGATGCTTTTATTGTTCTTTCCTCATAAAGCTGTTCTGATCCCTGAGGGCTGCCAGCGCGAGGCCCGAGCGCCTGCCGGCTCGCGGGGCTGGCGCAGAGCTCAGCTCGCCGCAGCACCAGCACCAGTGGCACGTGCTGGCCGCCGGGCACGGTGGGAGCAGTGCTTGCCGTGGCCTTTCTCCCGCGGAAACGCGTGGCCACCGCGCTTCGGAAACAGAGCGCACGGGAAGCGCAGCCCCAAGCCTCCCTTCCTCACCCCCAACTCCAGCCGCTGTATTTAATCATTAAATAATGCCCCTGGTGATGTTTTCCAGTGCTGATAAATTACAGAATTCATTGTTTTGCCTGGAGCAGCTTTAAATTGTGTTAATTTCATTGAAGATTGACACTGGCTTTTCTTTCCTTTTGCTCATGTTTGGTGCTGTGAAGGAGAAGCACACTATAGGCTTCAGATTGCTCACGTACTTGGTACAATAGATTTTTTTTTTCTCATATTTGGAGAAAATTGTAATCAAAGCCTTTGAAATACCAAGAACTTTTAGATCAATAAAATACTAATGATGGTGTATTCAAAGAGGAAGATTACCACAAATTCAATAGCTTCTGAAACAACCTTATTGTTGACCATGTTTGTTTTACATGTGATCTCAGAATGCTTTCTATTTTTATACAGTGGTGAATTTATTCCACCTACAACACACGTTTCTGACAGAGGGTTTTCTCAAAAACTGAAGATAAAATACATTATACATCTTCCTGATGAGCCAAACTATCATCAGTCTGATTCTGTCTTGGGAAGCAGAAAAAATATCCCCAGGTAGCCTTATTCCATTCACTCTGAAGAAGAGTTAGTCAGTTAGTCAGTTAGTTTTAAGTTAGTGGAATCCTATTCAAACATTTTATGGCAAATTCTCCCCATCTTGAAACAACGAACGTAGCAGTTCAATGCACAGTGGATAAAGCATTTGGAAAATTTCTGAACTGTAATTTGCAACTGCAAAATTGATGTAAATATTTTCTGTACCAGCGACTATTCGATGCTGTGCAATTGTGGTAAATAAGGGAAGGTCAGTAACTGGACACTATTGTGATTCTCCCAGCAGAATTTGGAATTCTTCTAGGAAATGTGGAATAGACTCGGTTTGCTCTCTTCAGGACAACGTGCAGGTGGCGATTTGATCCAATTCCAGGGAGATTTCCCAAGAAGTCTTAGTGTTGTTTGTAGCAAAATGGATTAGGCCCAAAGTCCCCCAGATACCTCTCTGGCAAATAGCCAGTTCTTGAGAAATGTATGATACTACGCTGGGCACTGAACAGAATGACTCAGATGTATAGACTATTTCAAGAACCCCACACCTTATGTTGAATTGCCCCACGATTTGGAAAATATGTAGGTAACACTATGTCGTCTAATTGCCATTTCTGCTATATTCTCAAACATTTCCCTTGCTCCAGCTCTGTACTGAGCTTGATCTCTCATCCAGTGGAGCAAGAGGGAAGTTGCCCCTTGCTGCCCGGGCCTGCCCTGGGGCAGGTAGACTGTCCCCTGGGAGATTTGAGAGGAAGGGTCCTCAGGAAAGGTCCAGTTTCTCAAGTGCAGAAGTTTGTTTCTCCTCTGCCATGGTGAAGCCTGGAGCATGGGAAACATTTGTGTGCAGACAGAACTGCAGATGGGCACGACCCTCAGGAGTGTGTCGTGTCCATCTGCAGGGCATCTACACGGGAATTTGGATGTGGCCATTTAACTTCTGTGTCAGTAGAAAAATAGTGGACTTGTCCCACAAAGTTGTAGCCTGGAAGAGTGGCCAAATCAGGTCCTCTGCCTGCTGGGTTAATTGGCATAAGTTCTAAATGTAGTTTTTATTTTTCTAACTGCTCTACATAGATTAGCCTGGCAGATTCAGAAAAACAGTGGGCCCTGCAAGCAGTTCAGATAATTATATGCTCCTTTTAAAAGTATTATGTTAAATATATTGAGTAAGGAAAGGCATGAAAATAAGGCCTTGGAAGCAAGGCAAAAAGTCACAGTGTTCATTTCATGATACATCTGGGATCTCACCACCTGGGTAGGCTTGAGAAACAGACCTTCCAAATAAAAATATCAGGGTAATAAAACAATAATAGTAAAAAGCAGTAGTGAGGTACTTCAAAAATCTGCATTTTACAGAAGTGTAGTCATGATTTAAAAATATAAAAGCACTGTGACTCAAAAGAGGGAGAGCGTGGGCGTTTGGTGGGGATGAGTCAAAGAAGAAATTTCAACTCCAGAGAGCAAAAGCACAAGATGGAACTCAGAAGGAGAGCCTGCAGAAAGGCAGACCAAATTTATGCATTTGTTCTGCATCCAGGGTTCACCTCTATGCTAGGCAGAAGTCATTGATTAACTGACATTAGATTGAAATGGGGCAATTAGACAGAGTAAAATGTCTACAGCATAAATTATACAAGCAAAATGTCTGAGGAGAGCTTCCCCTTTGTCTTTAAGACTCACCAGCTGTTTCTTTCCTTTCTCATGATTCTAACCTTTTCAGATGAGCATATTCCTGTGTTCACTACATCAGTGCGAGGGGGCAGAGCTACCCAGACATCACATTGTTGGGGGCCCAGGCACATTTCAAAGGGGTCGTCCAGAGGGAGAGCAACCCAGCACTGAACTGCATGGAGGCGGCGGCTGGAGGGCCAGCAGTGCTGCGGAAGGACCTGCCGCAGCCGCTGCCACGCGCTGCTTTGTCCCCACTTTCTGAAAGTGGCTTGTCACGTGCTCACGCCGAGGCATGTGCTTCACTCCCCGCTCTAGGCAGCGGAATCAGGCGCTTAGCCTCACACAGCATTGAAGATAATTACAGGAATTTGAAATCCTGCCATTTTTCCAGTGTAAATATGAAAGGTAAGTCATGGATGCCTTGGAAAAGGACAGCCTGTGGCACTGTTGCTTTGTTGGCTGTGTTGACTAACTACTGTTTGCTGGTTACAGTGCCAGGTTTGTTGGTTTGTTTTTATACTTTCCACAAAAGGAGAAAGGGGAATCGCTTTCTTGCGAAAGAAATGGCCTTGAGGCACCTCTCATGGCCGTGGCAGCACGGTGCACGCTGCTGGCTTACCCAGCCGCAACGCCCCACGACCCCTCAGCAGTAGGGTTAGCTCATGGGTTTGTACAGCAGATGTGCTCTTCAGCACAGTCCTTGGGCTGCGGAAGAGCTTCCCTTCCAATCACAAGCTGCAACCGGCCTCTTATTGCGGCCTCGGCAGCTGGGGGCGTTTATGGAGCCACCTCGAATTGATCTTTTCCACAAAAGCACAGAAATTGCCAGAGACGCACACATGCTGCCATTTTCAGCTACAAATTTTACAACTCATATCCATTTACCACGTTCAGACCTGACCAAATGTGGATGGTTACAGCTGTTGCGGCATGAAAGGGCCTGTTATAAACCCCAGGGCTCCGCTCATAATTTTCTCACATGATCCCTGCAGAGCATTTGGGGCAAGGCCTGTCTTGAGGGCAGTTGGATTTCTGCTCTGTGGGTCGTGCCTTGCTCCCTGCTAGGGCTGCTTGCAGCCCCTCTGAGCACACAGAGCAGCTGGGATGTTGGGACAGACACATGGGGATGTCTTCTGCAGGCGTGTGGGGATGTCTCCTCCAGACTCATCTAGAATGAGGCAGGCAGAATTTTAGCATCCATCTGTCTGAAGAGCAGAAAAAAAAAGATCTGACATCTGTGCTGCACAGCGATGTGCACTGGGATTTGGAAGTGAATTGGACATTAAGCATTATTTTTTTGATCTTCCCCTTATTCGCACTAGTAAGATTAACAGATGAAATGTTCCACTGTTGAAGAATGCACAGTTCATAATGTGGTTAGCTGAAATGCAGAGTTGATTTTGTGCCCTATGTTTCTGTTTATACAGGGGGGAAAACGAATATCTAAAATTGCTGTTGGCCCCTACACCCTATTTCAGCAAGCATTCATAGTTCTTTCCTTGTGCAGCGTGCAAGACTTGGCAGTGAATGGGCTTTCAGTCATAGTAGCTGCTGGATGACCCTTTTCAGTTTTGCGTTTCTAATATTCAACATATTGTCTGTTTAATCCAAATGATGTTTCTGTCCAACCCATTTTTGGAGTACTTTCTATGGAAAGGCATGTTCATTATTTCTGTGTGGTTCTAGTGAATCAAGTCCCTGGCTGAGCTCCTCCCGGATTTGATGGCATCTTCCCGATGCAGGCGACGAGCGCAGGAGGAGTCAGCCTCTGATTCCCCTCGCAGGATACCTTAAGTGCTACAAAGATTTAGGTTTTAGCACATTCATCAGTGTTTCAGGTGCAACACTGCTAAGACCAGCTGAGCAAAGGGGTGGCAGGTGAGCACTTAACTGAGTGGTGTTTGCATTATTTTTATGCTGGGTTTAATCAGATTTTTTGTCAGACACCTAGTTTATATTTTATAGCCATGTATCCAAGCCTTCAAAAGCACGGATTTATGATTGTGGGACAATGTTTTTACCTAATCCAAGAGTATTTAATATTTCATAATTGGGTTAGAGGGTTACCTATATGTCATCCAGTCCAATCTGAAGAAATAGGGAGAAAAAAAAGTGTTCATTTTTCATGGATAGACCATGAAAATATGATGGCTGACTAATGATAATACATAAAACACAGGAGAAATGTAAAGCAATCCAGTTTCATAATATATGTGCTTGTTTTGTAATTTCTTGGTGGTGGAGGGTGTTTACAAAGCCTTGAAGTTAAAATATTTGAATATCACACAGACAGCATGACAATTTTGTACAGTGAACTCTCTCTTTTATAACTCATTTGAAATGAACCTGTCAGTCATCATTAATGGTCTGTGAAACCCTATCCCAAGCTGGTGCCAAGTCTTTCCCACAGAACAGTTACATCGTGATAAGCTCTACTGTGTTGCACAGTAAATCAGGGAGTTTCACAATGAAGTTACATGATAAGCTTTGCTATATTGCACAGTAAATCATTTTGCTGAACAACAATTACACAATAAGCCTCCATAGTTTATTTTTTTCTTTATGGGAGCATCTATCAGTAATGGACAAAGGTCAGTATGGATGTTTTTCTCCCCCTTCTGTCATCTACCTCACATACAATTTATGGGCATTTCTTATAAGGGGTGGGAAGACCTCTGTGTGTTATTCCTGAGCACGTGATGCAATGTATTTAATAATGCACAGGAGGACAGTGCCCAAGGAGCCTAGTGATGTCTGAAGATCACAGGGGCTGGCTGGAGGAGATCTTTTGTATTTCAGTGGAGCTGTGCCAGTTTGCACCAGCTGAGCATCGGTCATTTCCTTCTTTCTCCAAGAAGATACGTACTATGGCTTCCTGTTTATACAGTGATTTGTACTAGCTTTGCACTGTCTTCGTTTTCATTGTCCCATTTGATTTTTATTAGTCAGCATTGCTATAAGCAGCATCTTCTTCACTTTTAAACTCTATTTTATTGATTCCTGTGGTTTACCGGACCATTTCTCTCCCTACCAGCTCCTCTTATGTGATTTAACCTGCTGCCCCTGTTTGACAGCTCCCAACTCAATCAATTTATTCTTTACTTCACCCGAAAGCTTCACCTTTTCAGCTTCGGCTGTCTCTGGGACATCTCCACCTTGACATCCCCCTGCTCTCCATACCGTGGATTGGTACTCAGCCTCTTTCCACCCCTGCCCTTATCCTGTGCTGCCTCTCCCCGTCCTTGCCACCAGGCTTCACAGCTGCACCGAGCTGCCGGGGTTCACTGCATCTTCCCTCCCTCCTTCTCCCCATTTCCTGGTGAGTTGCATAACCTATTACCAAGTGCCTCAAACATGCAGTTTGTATTCCTCTGCTTTGGCAGAGCCATTTAAACTCCCACGACTACAGCCTTTGTGCTCCATTTCAAAATGCACACCTTCTAATCTCATTTTGACAAGATGAGATAATAATAATAAAAAAAGTTCCTCTTGCCATTTCAGTTGGGTCCCTTCAGGTGTATAAATTGTTGGAGTCAGATTGCAGGAGATGTGTCTGCCTTTCAACGAGCAGGAAATCGTGTCTGCAGTCATGCTGCCTCCATAAAGCAGCACATACTGTCACCTATTTCAGAGCTGCAGGAGCCAAATCCCCGTCTGGAGCGCGTTGCACGAGTTCCCGTCGTCAAGGGGTGGACCTGAGTTTGTGGGGACTGAAGCTGTGGCCTTGAGTGGGGTCTGTGCTGTGTGAGACAGGACACAGCTAATGAGGCCATGTCACCTCTCATGTCATCTCCCCGGCTGATGCAGAAGCAACGAGTGAGTGTTTTCTCACTGAAATGAAAAATCTAGGCACAATTATACTTCATATTTTCAGAACAATCCTTCTTATTTCCGTGTTATTAAAGTATATATTGTTAGAAAACTAAAATATTGTTGCCCACAAGCTTAGAGCTTCTTCTATTTTCTAAATCCTAGCGTGAGGCGTTTCCCTGTAAGTAGAGATAAGAGACTTACTGGTCTCCTTCTGTCATGCAAAGTGGAAAAGCCAGGAACAATCTGAGTCTCTGCCAATGCCAGCTAAGGATTGTTGCCCTTCCTGAGACATTCTGTAGTTTGCCTTTTTCTTTGTCTGTTCAAAGTCACCTTTTTTTTTTTTTTTTTTAAAGTTCTTTCCTTCTGCAGAAGTTCTGGTGAGTTTGTTGTGAGGTTAGGAAGAGGTAAGGAGAGGTGAGAAATGTGCAATATTTTCTAGTCTGCATGCAAGGCAGATCACTTACAATATGTGTTGCTAGATTAAAAGCCCTCAAGAGGATGTTCCAGGGCACTGATGTAGTAAGATATGTGCAAAATCAACACTTGCTCTCCTTATTTAAATTGTCATAAAAACAAGATGTCTACACTTGCTGCAGGAGCAGCCTGAGTAACCCCTAAGACATACACATAAACAGTATTTTAGGGGCTTTTTCCTAGCATCTGTTAGGTGGCCAAAGTACAAACAAACCCCATCTTTTAGCAAGCAGATGTAGTCATGGAGGTGTGGGTGGCCTCCAGCTGTGTAGCTTAGCAAGCGCACAGTTCCTATTGCACATGGGACACCCACTTGCAGGGGGTGTAGGACACCTGTGTTTCAGACTGATGCCCTTTACGTCCCTGTAGTCAGCACGCTGGAGAGAACCTGGAACAGCTCTGCAGTCTGGAACCCACACGAGTCGTCACGTCGCAAGCAACATATATGTGTTGGAAGTAGCTTATTAGAGCAGACATGTAAGAATTACTAAGCGGCAAATTTTCCAAAGGGTTTCACACTTGGGAGCTGCCCCTTCAAAGCTATCATTCCTCTCTGTACAAAAATCAGGAGAATCATGCTGAAATTGCAGACTGCCATGTCATCCCCAGCATATCAGCTAATTCGAATGAGAGGAAATCTTTTTCCTAGAAAAGATGCACTCAGTGTCTTTCCAGATACCATTTCTATTTGTAACAGTGACTTTTTCAAGCAAACAAGCAGAAGATAAAACAGCATGCTGCTTCTGATTGTACATTTCTTAATACGCCTTAGAAATGCACAAGAAACATTTCTTTACAAGAAACTGACTTATCTTTCATTAAAAAATGAAATATATAAATGAAACGCTTGACTTTTGTATAGTTGTGCATTTCATTAGGCATATTTCATACTTCTCTAACAATGCCTAGATGGCAAGTAGTCCTAAGTAATATCTGGGGAACTAAATTGCTTTAAATTGTTCATTTAGGTAAATTTAGCAATTTTATTTTCTGTACAAACTGAAAAGCTTTTCGTAGCTCAGCTTTTCCACTTGCCATGATACAAGTGTTTAGCTGTTGAGCAAGATTACACATAGAAACGTTCTGTTATGCATTTTAACAAAGAAATAGAAATATTTGCTTCCTGAATTACATTATTAATTACTCCAGAGACACTATACCTAGACACTGCTACAAGGAAGTAGAAACAGAGTGTTTTAGCACTAATGGAGGAAGCATCTGATTTAATCAGTTTTCTGTAGCTGTCTAATAGGAGTTGCACATGTTGAAAAGAACCTGAAGTGAACACCAACTCCAAGACAGCACCAGAAGTGAAGGTCAGAGTATTCTAGCTAACTGATTTTCCCCAAAACCATCTTGTAACTTCAACACTTGAAGTGTCACTTCTAGCACAACTTATTTCAATGCAGAACAAAAGCACTAACCAAAAAGTGAAATGAAACACAAGACAGTTCATCTCCATAGACTTTCAAGTGAAGTTGGAATGTATTTTCAAGCAGTGGTTTCTCTTACTTCTCTTATTACTCTTACTTATTCTTAATTTACCCTGATGGTTGAATTAAAGCCAGGATAAGGAGCACCCTTAAAATGCCGTTTAATTTGACAGCCTTATGGCCCCAGTGCTGTTTGCCAAGTATTGGTTTTTCATAGATACAAAGTAATATCTGCGCTTTGCCTGACAGAGCTGGGTGGAGAGGAAAGCCCAGCCTGCAAACTGCCTCCTTTCTGCCCTGGCCCTGGGGAATGATCAATGTGTCAAGGAGAGCAGATGAAACCATCACCACATTTCTTCTGTTTTCCTATTTCTGACTGTTTTTCTCAATCAAATGTGGGGCTCCGGTTTTCATTTAGGAGTGCTCTGCCCGTAACTCTTCACCCAGCTTACCTGCTACAATTTGTCTTCATGGCTGGGCAGAAAGGACGCTGTGTCAGCCCGCACCCCCGCCAAAGCTGAGGAGCCAATTGCGATCCTCCCTCTGGCTCAGTATTTAGGACTTCACATTCTAGCAGATTTCTAGGATCTCAAAGCAGCACCTGAGGTGTCACTGCAAATATTTCTATTAACAGAAACCTATTTAAAATCTCTCTCTCTACATATTATGACTATAGTATAATATATTTTCTATTTTTATTCCGTTCTCTTCTAGTAGATACATTTCTGAATTGCATTTTTCATTGAAGATAGTCATAAAAGTTTCAGTAGTAGAAACAAAATAAACAGTTCTTTTTATTTATTGATTTTGGGCACTTCACAAGTTTATTTTGGCCAATGGAGGGATCGCATCCAGAGTGGTTTCTAGCAAAAGTGTTTTTACCAGCCTGACCCCCTGGGCTGTATTCTGTCTTCTTGGTGCATATTCTAGTTGTGCCCTTTATTGCTATGATCTTACTCTTGAGTGACTGTGGAGGAGGTAGGATCAGAAAAGGGGCCTAAAACTCACTGTTATGGTAACATGACTGAAAATGATGATAAATGGGAAACAGAGATGGCTGTTTGTCCTGAAGACAGTGGTGATTAGTGATGGGTGAACGTGATATTTGTGGTCTGATAGGAAAACCACTCAGAAGACAAGATATCCTCCAAAATGTGGCAGAAGCAGGGACAGAGAGCAGAGGGCGGGAGAGCTGCAATGTGAGGAGCCGCCCCACTTGGCCCTACCCCGCGGGGCATGATCCCCCAGCACGCAGAGGCTGCCGCTTGCTTTGCAGCTTGGTTACTTCTGAGAAAAGCGCGTTATTTTGATAACGAGTTTGCAGATTAAGGCCTAGACAACCTAAAGAGCCTTTCAAAAGATCCACAAACCCTCTGAGCCCATGTGTTGTATTTATCTCTTAAGGAACCCTGTCATTAGCCTCAAATTAAAAATGAGCTGTCATTTTCTATTAATAATTAATGCTGAAATGTTAGCACTTTGAAAGACTGTTTCAAGTGCAACACATTCCATTTAATGCTGAACAGTTTTATATTTACAGTAATTCCACCTTTCATCCCTTAATGTCAACCTCTAAATGTTTAATGCTTTAATCACACTTATTTTGATATCCCAAGTGAGCTGTTCTAACCTGTGTCCGCTCCCTTTCCATAAGGTGCACATTTTATACTGGAAGGTTAGTCAGCAGCAATTGTTAATTATTAAGGAAAACAAAATGATACTGCTGGAAAATTATGTTTGTTCCCAGCAGTATGTGTTACCTTTAATCTGTACTGACAAGAAGCAAGAGGAATCATAAAATAATCAGAGGAGCCAGGAGAGAAGATTGTTTGTGAAGAACATTACCCAGCAGAAATGTAGACAGGCTTGATCTGATTCCATAAATGAACCTAATTACTGGGTAATGTATTATTCCATGGAAATAACATATCTGCAATATAACAGCTAAAGGAAGACATTGTGTGTTCAAAAACAGGTGATTTTTACTTTAAGTTTAGTAATTCCTGGACCCTGCTGACTGACTAGGAGCTTTTCTGTCTCGTGCATTGACATCTCTAGAGCCCTATAACGTCCAGCAGAGCTCTGTGAGTGATTCCTTTGATGTAGCCTTCCCTGTGTGGCTTGAGGGGGACTTACACAGAGGACTAAGCCACCTATTCCCAGTTGTGCCAACTAGCACTTTAGTGCAGGATTGTCCATTTGAAATCAAGGAGTCTGTTAGATTGACCAACACTAAAAAATCTCCAGTCTGTTTTGCATGGTCATTCCCACTCAGGCAGACCCAGAGCTCTGCTGACCAGGTGGTGGTTTCCACCCGTTTCGCCCAAGTGCTGATGGCAGCATGTCCTGCTGAGCAGTGAGATACCAGAACCGTGTCAGGGTCAGTCCTGGCAGCACTCTGCCCTCAGAGTGCATGTGCTTCAGTGACACTAAACTGGAATAAAAGGAGGCAAGATTTCCTCAGCCTCTGAATTTTGGTTTGTATTATGAACCCTCAGCAATGTTATTACATGCTTCTGTTATCAGGCTCCCAGCAACTCCGGGCTTTTTTCTAATTACGTGAACAGTGGATGAAGTCCTATTAAGTTGTCTGTGACTAGAAAAAAAATTGCTGCACTGATACTTGCAGTCCTCACTGCCTTGTAAAAAAGGCATTTGGAGTTTACTGAACCTCCACCTTGCACATCAAAAAAGAAATAGAAAAATTCCTGCTGCTACATTATCATGCAAGCTTCCAATTCTGTTCCTCCATGCTGCGGAGACGCGCACAACACGGGAAAGCGTTAAAGAATATTTATAAGGTGCCCAACAGGACAAAACAAATGGACATGTGTAGTGTGTGTACATTGTTCATTACAAACATGATTAGTGTGTATATATAATAGATGTGTTGTTAAAGCACAGTGGGTTCTTCAAAGTTTACAAGTTTGTTATGAATTGATTTATTCATGAAATGCTTTGTTTCTATGACAACTTTATTGGTTTGCCTGTGGTCTAAATACATACAGGCATGGCAGGAATTCCGCAGTACAAAACAAATTACACACTACCACCTGAATGGCTTGATGCCCTTAGGGAATGTACAGAAATAGTCCACAATGAGGGCAGAAATCACCATAGACTATGCCAGTGTGAGACGGCTTGCTTAATAAAGAAAAATGCTTAAAGGTCCTCCAAAGCTTCCAGCTCTGCAATCAAAAAAGGGAAAGACGGAATTGAAGCAGGGAATCTGGTAGGGAAACATAAAAAGGACCTAAACCCCAATTGCAGAGATACTGGTGCATTCGAGAAAAAGCCACAGATCAAACACCAGCATTCTCTGCCACGAATAACAGAGCTTGCGAGAAGCTATTAATATTCGTAGCAGATCTATGGCTACAACAGAAACTGCAGAGCAATTGTTTAGGGAGAAATTAGTGTGAAACTATAGGACATTAGCTTATAAAAGGATAAGGAGGTTCCCTGGGACAATGCAAAGTGGGATCAGAGAAAAAAAGTGGATGAAATAACAAAAAGACATATTCTATAAATCGAGAGCAGTAATTAAGAATGGCAGAAAAGGACTGGGTAGACGGTGATCTATTAAGGAGGTTTGAGGCAATAAAAAGGGGGTAACATTTTAGGGTATGGAAAATGCAAGTTATATAGCAGTGCTCCCATGTGTGAGCCCCATGCCTTTTTGCAGAGCGGTATCCTGAGCTGCGGTAGGACAGTGGGGCCTCAGTGTTGGCCCTGCCTGCGGCTCTGTGCGCGCTGCAGGGGACGCACAGCCTGCCTGGCGCTAGCGCGAGCCTCGCAGCTTCAGCCCTTCTCCCCGGCTCATGAGGAACTCAGGCAGTGCCTTAGCCAGGTAACGCTTCCTCCCTTCTAACTCACTCCCCTGGGTAAACTTCATCACCCGCTCTGGGACATAACGCGCTGAGGACAGCAGGGATCGCAGGCAGAGCAGGTGCGGAGAGCAGATTGAAAAGCAAGGCGGGCGACGTGAGGCCACACGCGGCTCTGCCGGGGCGGGCGGCAGCGGCTACTTCCTCAGTACTCCGTGTCTCAGCCATTTGACTAATTTGACATGGAAACACTAATAAAATAAAAAGCTTACCCAATTAGCGCCAGCCTCTGTGTTGTTTCTGACTCACGTTCTGACCCGGTCCCTTCCACACTGCTAATTGTCTGTGCGGACTGAAGGACGTCGCCTTCCACATATTCTTATGAGATGAGGTCTCCTGAAAGAGGGAAGTATTGCCTGGATCAGCCCGGCCTATTGATCTGGAATGACTCAGTTATTTCAGCTGGCCAAACGACATACTTACAAACGAGGCACATTTACAGAGGTGGACGCTGCAGAGGAAGGCACTGGTCGCCTCTTCGGACAGGGCCTTGCCCTCCGCTGAGGTCTCTTTTGCCTTGTGCTGACCTCGAAACTGCTCAAGGGCCACAGAAACAAGGGAACTTCAGCCCTCCAGTATGTATCAAAATAAAGACGTATCTAGAAAAAAAGAAAAAAAAAAATAGCAGACTTCTTTAGTCCCCCACATTTTTTTTTCTCTTTTTTTTAGTGTGGGTATCAGCAGTGAGAGTGAGAGGAGTTTCAGGAATTGGGGGATTTCTGGAGCATATGTTGTAGGAAATGGTGGATCTCTGCTATCAGAGAAGTGTTATGGTTCACATACAGCACTGCCCAAAAAACCTGGCTTTAGCACATTGGCCAGCTTCTGGTACACATATTTCAGTAATAGTATGTCATCTTTTGAGAGGCACCATAAGAAGGAAGCTGCTCGGCGTGGACTTACAAACACACTTTTCAGAAGTCCTCCTCCCTTTCCTCTCATAAATGCCTTTAAAGCCCTTTGAGTGTTGTCTGAGACACATAGGAAAATGTCATGGTTTATCCCATAACTAACCACAATATTTAATTATTTAATGATGGCTATAAAGCAAGTGCAACAAAGGGAAAACTGTTCTGAACTTTCTTGACACTATATTTGGCAAATACTTGCTCTTTATCTGACACATCATCATTTACTCCCTCAGCCCTCGGAGAACAGCAGAATAGCTGAACTATCAATATATTAGAAGAAAAATCATAGACAAGGAAAGTAAATTCTGACATTTTGAAACTAATGGTGTTCATCTGATGCACTGCATGCCTAATGTTCAATGAAAAGTCTAGTGGGAAGAGTTTAATGCACCCTTTGAAATCTGTGCATTTTAGTCATAGATTGGGAGATGCCATATGTGTGTGAGTGTGTATATAGACATATATATGTACAAACAGATACAGATATGTACATGCATGTTTTAATATATTAAGTTTATACAGTCAGTGTTTTACACATATTGCATTCACATGCTTAATAAAAATGCTTCTCTTCACAGCCTCTCTGGGTTGGGGCTGTGTGTGCATGTGTATGCATATACTTGCATACAGGGAGGTTATGAACAGATACCCTTTTTCATTAGGCAAGTGACATTTTCATGCTGGTGCAGCATCTATCTATCTTCTTTCTGGCAAAGCTGTGTGCCTTTCAGTCAGCATCTGACTAAAGATCAATGAGAGAAAGCTTTTTGAAGGTGCTTTCAGGTCCTGCGGCAAGGGAGATGATCAGAAAGCTGCCATAAGCTTCAGACCCACTTGACAAATGAGGAACTATTTTGGCGCTCTGTAAACTGCTGTCACATCAGTTAGAAACACTAATTAGAACTACTTTGCTATTGAAAGTGTCCAGTGCATTAAATACCACTTCTGCGTATTGCAATTAGCTTACCCATTGACTTACACTTCATACCACAAGACTATCAAAGATGGAAATGCATAAGGGATTGTTTAATAATTTATAAGGAAAATTAGGACTGAATGGCAAATAGCTTTTGCCTGCTCCCCTTTGACCTCTCCTTCCCTATACAGCAGAAGCTCACACGTGAAATATGCTTATCCCGTGTTGTGTCTAGGGGAGAAGAGTCAACAATGCAGGATGCCCAAGTCGCAAACATCAGTTTATGTCTTCTTTTTTTCCTGAGTGATTTGGGGATAAAGTGATCTAGCTGGCTTCTGAGAGGCAGTCAGACACCCTGCTATCAGACAGCCTGTAAAGCGGGAGAATTTTATGCTCTCCCCATACTGTTCTTCAGAATAGTTCTTACTACTGATAAAGCAGCAAGATTCTGCCAAATAATGTGTACCAGGTGGAGTTCAGAATAGATGGTGATGATTTTTTAAGTGTCATTTCTGCTCTTTATGGGGCAAATCTGTAGATGACAGAATCCAGTAAACAGTTGTTTGTAAAGACTGAGAGAAGTTAGTGTATATTATTTTTGACAAATAATTTTGTATTTTTAAATTTTAATGAGTTTGTAATGTTTCAACAGGCTTTAAGAATCAACAAAAGAATGTTAAAAGCTTCACGTGCCATTGACGGCAGGATTATTATCTCCACTCATACTTCCAGAGCACTGGAATGCAGCAGGTATGATTTTCTCCTTAAGTGATACATTTTTTTTCTTAGAATTATATATGTAGAACAGCTTGAAAATGATCTGTTTTGTTCCTCAAACATTAGTAATGTAGAGCTACCATGCAATTTTTTTTCTAAGACTGCTCATTTAAAGAAGCTAACAGAAGATATAACGCAGCAATGGGCCCCTTTCAGCTGAAAGTTCCTCGCAGGAATCATGATCAAAGATCTGGTTTTACATACACGAAACCCACCCTGCTCCCTAACTGCTTTGAACACTCACTCAGGGGTCAGTGCAGGACACCTCTATCCAAATCCTGCCGTGTTAAGGATTTCCCACCCTTGGGGAGCAGGACCTGCTTTAGGAACTGTGGAAACCTTTGTGGTTTGGTGGCATTTCCACCGCCGCTAGTGGCAGGTCTGGCTCCTCTGGACGCTGGGGAGCCACAGCTCAGTGCTGACTGAGGAAGCCGACGCCGCCCGTCCCGGCTCACGCCTGGGCTTGCCGTCGCTCCTAATTGTCTGCTGTCTTCTTCTGAGGCAGGCAAGCTTAGACCAAAGGGAAAAAAGGAGGATTATTTTAACAGTGATGAAATTTAACTGTAATAACCATTTCCCCAGCAGCCCATTGAGAGGTGAGAACAGCTTTACCAAGTGGCTCATAATCTGTGGGATTTATGCAAGATGAGAACGAGCAGAAAACACAGGCTGTAGTAACCTGGCTGTGGTGCAGGTGGAACACACACATTCACAGATATCTACACTAAGAAGAAAACAAACCTAGGAAATTTTGCATTGCCTTCTCAACTTTGAAAATCCTCACAGTTTGATGTTTGTGTCAGGTTTGACCTAGTATTAGAAAAAACCCATATCGTGTTTAATGTCAGTTTGGGTATCCATCTGCTTGAGACAAGGTGTCACAATGTATTCTATTGCTGGCAAGTTTGGACAGAGAAGCAGTAACTTTTGAATTGACTGTTTCCCACAAGGTTTCACGTTCCTGTAAAATCAGCCATTTAGGAAAAAAAGCAGTATTAGTTTAACTTGCTATTTCACATGAAGCTGTGTTCACCTGTTAAAAAACAGCATTTCTTCAGATGCCCTATGTGGTATGACATGTGTTACAACATTGCTCTTTTTTTCTGGTAGTGTTTCAACAGCCAGTGCTGACTTAGAGTTTTCCTTAGTTTCCACCCTGCTGTAGTGGCTGGTGGTGACAGTGACAGTGGTTTTCCTGTCACATACAAAGCAAGTAGAAAACATTTATACGGTGTCCACTCAAAGGCAGCCATCGTCATAAACACACTGTGTGAGACCCTTCGCCTCCTGACAAGGAGGCTTTTGTGCTGCAGACCTGGCAAATGCTCACAGCCAGGAATGCAATGGAGAGCCAAGCTGGTTTTTCCCATTTCTTATCTACATGCTGTTTTACAGGGAGGCAGATGCAACGTATTGTTTGCTGAAGGCCAAACTTGGAACTCACTTGTGTTTGTAAAGACCATTGACTGGGGCTCATTTTGTCATGACCATGTAATTCCCTTTATTAGAACATCAAATCCACACACAACACAGCAGCAATGCTATAAAAATTCACACTTTCCAGAGCAAATCCTTTGGTGTAGGGCTGTAGGCCACCCATAGCTACAATGCACTAGGAAAGAAAGCTAGTTACTGTCATTGTTCTGTTTACCGCCTGCTCTGTTCTGTTCACATTGTCCACAACTATGGAAGCAAAACATTAGCAGTGTTTTCTTTATGCAACCCCAAAGAATATGAAAAAAATCCTAAAAAGTAGATTTACATAATTTTTATTTTCTGATACCAAATACATTATTTTCCTTTTTTCTTTTTTTTTTTTTTTTTTTACATTTTTAGATACTTTGATACTTTTTGTGTTATTTATTGGTCCCTTGTTAGGGAGAACTTGGCTTTTTCTCAGATAAGCCCAGGTGGTTTATCTGCCAAATCTCTTAATGAGTGTCTCTCCCTCCCTGATTTTTGACACGCTCCTCAGCTGAGAGGTGTTAAAGCTTCTGTTGGGAGCTGGGCTAAGGCCTGTTGCTGTCTGGGCAGTACTCAGGCTTGTGCCTGCTGTGGGTTTCCTTGCTGTCTTTTGGGACCTTGCTTCTGCTGGTATCAAGGAAGTGTAAAGTAAGGATCTCTTCCTCTTATGTTAATTAATGAGCTGTGTTTTGTGTAAAGAACGTTGCTTTTGAGACTAGTGGAAGAATTCAGCCTGGCTGGGAAAGTCTAGCTAAGTGTGATTGGCATGGTTGGCAGAGGCTCCTACCAAATGTAGAGTTTGACTGGAGGCAACTCACGTTGTGCTCTGAAGGAGCAGAGGGCGGAGCTCTCTGAATCTGCTTTTGCTGCCTGAGAAATGCACTTATGAGCTCTGGGTGGAGGAAATTGTTTAAAACTTCTGTAAATAGAAAAAAAAAAAAAGTGAATGTTTTTAAATGGCGTTTGAAAATAAATGTGGTATATACAGAAATACTTGATGACTAGCTGAACATGAAAAAATGTATAAGAAAAAATGCTATTCTATTAAGATGTATAGTTGTAATGATAGACTGATATCCAATAATTTACCACTACTAAGTTCTAAAAAATGGATGACTGCAAAGTGTTTTCTAAAGCATTCTTTTTCAGCTGACATGTGGTTGGATTATGTGAACTGACTCACCATTTAAATGGGGCTAGTGAGATTGGTGTGTTATTGATTCAGACAATCCTTGACCTTAGGGATAACAGTTGCTTTAACAGAGGAAACTGGCTTTTAGGCTAGAATTCTCCATCTCTCTGCATCTCTGTTATTTGACAATGCTGAAGACAAAGAGATTAGGAAAGCAAAGCATGAGTTAATACCAGCCAAGTCAAGCAGCTTTTCCTGGGCTGCTTGTTTTAATGAAATAGTGCTGGTGCTCTCCAGAAGACAAATCCAAAGGAACTGAGGTTTTGCGTAGTCATTCTAATTAAAATTTTCATGCAAGCTGTTCTGTGTGTGTGGCTGTATATGTATACATATAGGCTCACATACATATAAAACATATTGAAGACATGTGATTTATTCCATTGTGGTACTTTATTATTAAGGTTATGCTGAGGTGAATCTCCAGGTGCAAAAGGTTGTGACGTTTCTCATTTATGCCTTCCTTCCAGGCGAGCATAGAATTTTGTGGGGTCTGGCTTATAAGCGGTTCATGTTCCCTGGGGCTCTGCCCTGAAAATGTTGAATTTCTGGGCGTTTGGATTTATGTTTTATACCCAGACTTTCCCCTTTCTGTAAAAGGTGCCTGTTCAGTAGAAAACGTGCTGCTGCTTGCTTTTGAGCTAGCATCAATCTTGTGTCTACGGACTGCAAGTGTGTGGGTTAGCCTCCCCTTTGGAAGCTCCCCGGCAGAGTGAGCGGCAGCAGGAGGGCAGCAAGTCGGGGTCTGCGCGTGGCGGGGGTCCTGGCAGCGCTGCCCCAGCCAGCCTGGCTGCTGCAGACGTGAGCTCACCCCTCCGCGTGCTCGTGGTTTTCTCCTTGCTGCGGAGCCCCGCCAAGCAAGAGGCCCATGCGCAACTAAGCACTGCTGGCCGTTAATGTCACCGGTGTCCCCTGCAGAGGCCGAGCTGGGGATGGCAGCTGGAGAGCGGGCCTCTCTGAGGTGCCCGGGACAGCTCACAGGCTGCTCTGAGGCTCTGCTGGTGTTGGGGCCTGCAGAGAGGCCCAGGAGGGCCCTGCACCAGGGCATGAGCAAGTGGGTGGTGCATTTTTTTCCAGTCCAAGGAAAAGTGTGGCCCAAGGGGTTAGTGTAGCTTCTTGACCCATTGCTCACCAGATTAGTAGTAGCTGTCAATCTTCAGACCTTTAGTAGGTAGCCAGGCACTAGTTGGAAAGGTTCAGCAGCTGATGATCAAGAACTTTATCAGAACATATTTTCTGGCTTTTTAAATCAGCTATTTCAAATCCAAGGTTGCAAATCACTTGAGTCCTTTTTACTTATATGGAAGCCAAATGAGATGCACCTGAATGCTTTTAAAAACAATTACATTTAATGCTATTTATCAAGGCAAACATCCAGTCCTCTACTCTCCCCTCTCCCTCTCTCCATCCTTCGTCCGTAGACCAGCAGTCACTCCTTTCTTGCTCTTTTGGACACAAACACTATGTCCATGTAATTATCGCAGAGCATGAGTGAGAGCAAAGTAAAATTGTTCTCACAATGCACGTGACTCTTCTTGGACAAAACATGGGATTGCCCTGAGAGTGTTCCTGTGATTATGCTCTAGTCAAAATAATTAAGAGTGTCAGAATTTGGCTCTGAGAGATTCATTCTCATCAAAGTGAACATCCCATTTTTCTATGCCCATTTCCCAATAAAGTTGAAGAATGATCTCCCTACACGTATTCTCTTTTTCCCAGTCATCAAATTTCACAGAAATCATTTGGGTAAAGGGCAGCTGGCAATGAGTCATGATTAATTTTTCTATAGTCACTCTGGAGTCATTGAAATGAGGCAGTTTCATGGGCCAACACGCAGAGGGAATTGGCCCTGGGGAGCTGAAAGGTGCCCTGTGCGAGGGGTGTGCAAAGCAGCTCCTCCAGAGGGTGGGAGCCGCAGCGCTCCAGTGGGCTGCAGCGCCTGCCAGCGAGTGGGGACTGCCTTGGTGTGCGGCTCGGAGCCTCTCCAGAGGCCAGTCCTGAGCTGCCGGCGTGGGCAGGGCTCTGCAGATGGCTTTACCCAGAGTTTCAGAGAGCTCCAAGCTGCTCGCTAGCCATTTGGAGCTTTCAGAAAGCTCAGAGTCAGAAAGCATTTGTGTTTGACACTTGTAGTATTAAATGAGCTATCTGTAGCATTTCATTTGCTTTTGTGTTGCTTTTGGTTGTCCACAAGCACTGAGTGATGACAGCCAAAAAAAAAAAAAGACTTATCTAAACTCGTTGTTATGTGGATTGAAGGAGTTGCTGTGCCACAGTGATCCTCTCCCCTCAGGATGCAGGCTGTGAGGCTGCGTCACTGGACAACTGATACCATATGTCATACAGCAGGCACACTAATACCCCCAAATGAGATGGCAGTGTCCTGCTGAGCTCTGTAACTCAAGCTACACTCAGACGGTGCAGCTTAAGTGTGTTTTTCTGGCAGCAGAAGAAATCTAGTGAAATCTTTACAATTATTCCTAGGTGGATCAACATAGCATAAAATAGTAGTCCGTAGATCAGTGTGAGTCGCATTTGAAGCTGAATCCATGCTGCCACAGAAATGCTTTCACTTGAGCAGGTTCTTGAAGCACCTCATTTCCTAGATGCTAGATTATTTTTTCATAAATTGTGGACAACAAATAAGATGAGTTTAGCCCTTGCCTTTGTTGTTGAATGTGGCAAGCTGATCTGTGAGTAATGGAGCAAACAGAGCAATCTGTTCCAGAGCCTCTGTGAAATTTTCCATTGTTTGGGGAACGAATCAGTCCATTCTCTGCATGAAAGGGAAAGTCACGCTTAGGAACTTGATTTGTTGCAATGATCTTCTTTAATGCATTGCACTACTGGTGACATTCTCACCAATATTGGGGTCCTTTGTGTGCTTTGTATCAGTTTTATTTTCTTGCTAGGAAATTGAAACACCTATATATGTAAGGAAGTCCATTTTTGTGGGGTTTTTTTTTTGTTGTTGTTTTCCTTCCTTGCTTAGAATTGTGCCTGCTAACATGCTTCAGATCATAGACTGCACTCACTAAAGGCAAGGAGCCAAGTTATGAAAAGTTCGCTAATGATTTTACCCCATCTTCCTACTGTAGGATTGAAGTTTTCACTTAAAATGAACTCTATGCAGGGCATAAGGAACCCTTTGGGAGCTCGATGAGTGCTGTCTGAAAGGCTGGCAAGGTTTCAGCCACACTTATGTGCTTGCTAGATCAGAGCTGTTTAGATGCTTCCTCTAAAATAAGACAGGTTTAAAAGAAAAACCCATATTTGTGTGATCATGTGATTTAAATAGTACTAATTGTAGTGCGACCTTTTTCCCAAATCCAAATAACTTTTCCAGGGAATTATATGTGGCCCATTTAATTTTTAATTAAGTAAATGGTAGACCTGTACCAAGAAGCCTTTTACCACAGGAAAGATTCTGTAGACAGAGTTGAAAAATAGAGGGGAGGAAGCAGGAAAGGGAGTAAAAGGAAAAAGTTGTTCAGCTATAAAGCAAGCTGTGACCTCGGGCGTGATGAAGTGGAGAACATTGGAATTTCCCTTCTAACGATGACGGGGCTTCCCTATTAAAGCCATACATTCCTATGTAGTAGGGAACATACGTTCGCTATTAAAAGCCATCCATCATCTCTAGAAAAGATCATAATTCTCCAATGATCCTGTAGTTTGTAGATGGGCGGCAAGTAAGAGGTCTTTCCTCCAGATATCAGAGGAGCTTAAGGAAGGGCAAGGTAAACAGTGGCTAGCTAGCCAGCTCTGGAGACGTGTGGGGAGAGAGATGGCCAGGTAATAGCGTCGCTTCCATGGCAGTGTGCTCAAGAACCATGGAAACGGGGCAGGCTCGGCACACAGGGCATCCCCCTCCACAGGCATCCTGAAGTGCCTCCCCAGTCAGCAGAGGGTAGATCCATGGTCAAGGATGCTCTGCTCCAAGTTTGTGCTGCCTCCTCAAAGGCCTTGTTCTTGGAGATGCCCAACACCCGCAGCATGGCCCCTCTGCTCAGGGTATCTTTGAGCCTTCTCAGCCATGGAGAAACTTGGGAGACTCACAAATTTTCAGACAAACTCATTATGATTTAAGGCCTATCTCGCTACATTTGGGATGGTGGGGGTTTGCAACCCAGTGCCCTCAGCAGCGAGCCTGGCTGGGCTTGGACAGCCCTTTACATGGGTGACAGCCAAGACTTCCCAGAGCTGTGCACGCTTCACAGCTTCTGGGCATGGGTGAGCATTTTGCCAGGGACTTTCAGGGACCAGAGAGTCCTTCAGCTCCTCTGCATCTTGCTCTAGTTCACTTAGTAGTGTTTTGAAAGTTCTTCTCAGGTGTCTTTTATGAAGTTGAGGTGGGGACATCTGCCATGAATCCCAGGTATCCCTTAGAGGCTGGAGAGCTCATGCCTCATGAGATGTTCACAACATCCTCCTGGACAAGCTCCGGAGGTGTGGGCTGGATGAGTGGTCGGTGAGGTGGATTGGCAACTGACTAGATGGCAGAACTCAGAGGGTGGTGATCAGCGGTGCAGAGTCTAGTTGGAGGCCTGTGTTGAGCGGAGTCCCCCAGGGGTCAGTCCTCGGTCCAGTCCTGTTCAATTTGTTCATCAACGACCTGGATGAAGGCACAGAGTGCTCCCTCAGCAAGTTTGCAGATGATACGAAGCTGGGAGGAGTAGCGGATACTCCAGAAGGCTGTGCTGCCATCCAGAGGGACCTGGACAGACTAGGCAACTGGGCGGTCAAAAACCTCATGAAATTCAACAAAGCCAAGTGCACGGTCCTGCACCTGGGGAGAAATAACCCCAGATACCAGTACAGGCTGGGGACCGACCTGCTGGAGAGCAGCTCTGCTGAGAAGGACCTGGGCGTCGTGGTGGACGACAGGTTGACCATGAGGCAGCAGTGTGCCCTCGTGGCCAGGAAGGCCAATGGCATCCCGGGATGCATTAAGAGGAGCATCTCCAGCAGGTCGAGGGAGGTGATCTTACCCCTCTACTCAGCCCTGGTGAGGCCACATCTGCAGCACTGTGTCCAGTTCTGGGCCCCACAGTACAAGAGGGATGTGGAGCTGCTGGAGAGAGTCCAGCGCAGGGCCATGAGGATGATCAGGGGCCTGGAACATCTGCCCTATGAGGAGAGGCTGAGGGAGCTGGGCCTGATCAGCCTGGAGAAGAGAAGGCTGAGAGAGGACCTCATCCGTGTCTATAAGTGCCTCAAGGGAGGCAGTGAGGGGGATGGGGCTGGCCTCTTTTCAGTGATGGTCACTGACAGAACCAGAGGAAATGGCCACAAACTGAGGCATAAAAAGTTCCACAGGAACTTAAGGAAGAACTTCTTGACAGTGAGGGTGACAGAGCCCTGGCACAGGCTGCCCAGAGAGGTTGTGGAGTCTCCTTCTCTGGAGATCTTCAAGACCCGCTTGGATGCAGTCCTGTGCCAGGTGCTCTAGGTGGCCCTGCGTGTGCAGGAGGGTTGGACTAGATGACCTCTAGAGGTCCCTTCCAACCTTAGGCATTCTAGGATTCTATGATTCATGAGCTGCCCCAGTTGAGACAGCTGAGAGTGGTTCCTCTCATCACCTTATAAAGAGACCATGAAGCAGTGGTGAGGGGGGATGCTGCTGGGGAAGGACTTAATCTTTCTAATTCTTCTCATTTTGTTTGTTTATTTTTAACTTCCTTCGCTCTCTAGAGAGGAATGTGGACTTCAAATATGGAGAGTTAGGGTTAGACTCTTAAGGAATGGCCTGAAATTTCAGGAAAGGTTGCCCTCTGTCTGGTTTTCTGCAAAAGATGCTCATTAGAAAGAGAGGCTGAATTTTATTTACAGCTTCATTACAGAATTGGAAACCAGCTCCAGAGTCTGAATTTGGGTCTTAGCTTCCTCAGAAGCCAGTGTGCTGAAACTCGGCTTTAGACTGGCCTAACGAGCACTGATCAGAACTGGGCCATGTAGTATAATTGTGGACTGTGCCTGAGCTAAATTAGCTCCCAGCAGCTTTTGGCTGTAACATATTTGAAGCTTGGTCTGTGAGCTGTTTTTCAGGGGTCATTCAGCAGTGTCTGGCCACAAAGAGGAGCACTATTGAACTCCTTGGAAAAGCTATGAAATTTCATACACTGGATGCAGCCCCAGGAGACTAATCCAGCCCCATCTACTATCACTCTTAGATTTGTGTTTCATTCAAGAAGTCATGAAGCAATCTATTTTGCCAGAAAAAAAATCATTATTTTATCATCATCCTGAGTACTTTCCATGAGAACAAAATTTATCAAAAAAGCCTGAGATCTTTGTGAAATCTCAACTGTTCAGAAGAGCATTACATTGATTGTGAACTTAGCCTTTCTTGTTTTTTTTTCTACTCATCATTTTTACTTAAATACAAATATTAATGAAGACCTAAGTGTGCCCTTTTACGATTGCCCTTTATTTTCTTTTTCTGTAAAGATTGCTCATAATCCTAGAGCTATCTTTTTCCACTTTAAAAGGTTCTTGCTTCTCATTGCTGTCAGGATAATGCTGCATCATTCGCCCTAACTACCAATAAATAGAAATGCAGAGCCATGACTTCTTTTCGAAAGCATGCAGACTCCTTTGTACTGTTTCTGTGTATACAAATATATCTTCCAACTTGTAGCTGTAGTACAACATCTGAATTAAATCATGACTTATTCTTTCTATTAAAGCTGTGTTGTCCTTGCCATTATCCCCTTTTCCAGTAAATGAGTACAATGAAAAATTGATTCTAGCTGTATTGGACTGCAGCAAAATAACAAAAGATGATTGTTACATTATCAAAGTCCTCTCTGCTTCCATAATATAGGAATCGAAAGCACCTGTCTTTATCTTCTCAATCAATATTGCACCTGAGTCACATTTTCCTGGAAAACACTTTAAAGGTGTCCACTGTAGGTTATTTAGATTTAACAAATGCATTATTCAGGCTGTCTTCATTTATTTTGATTACCTGAGATTGCTCTGCCATCTCTGTGAGTTATATAAAGCCTAATATTAAATGCCACACTAGACTAGTATGTCAGTAACAATATCAGATGACTTCTCTTATGTGGAGCAGTGTGACAGCTGAACAAGTATACTTTGTAAAATATATGTGGAAAGCTTGTGTTCAACAGGCACATTTCATTGCATACTGTTCACTTCTCAAAGGCAGAGCAGGGCCGGGGACTCCAGGCAATGGTGGCTAGAACAGAATGACCTGGTTGGAGGCAGGTTTGGGGAGAGCAGCAATGGGCATCAGAGTTGACGTTTCCTAGAAAGATAACCTCAAAACTGCCTAAAACTCTTGGCTGTGCTTTGCAACTGTGCTTTTTAATATTTTTAACAGGCAGTGCTTAAGAGCAGCTAATTTACAGCATGTCTCAATAGCAGTCTGAAACTATTGAGCATCTAGTAAGAACAGAGAAATAAGTGAGCAGCTCTAGAGACACGGCCATCATTTCAGCGTGTGCATTTGCATATTCCATCTAATGCCTCAAGTCAGATGCCTAAAATTAGTAGATTTATTTGGATGTGTGGAAATAATTGTAATTTGTTTCACAGCAATCAATTTGTGATGCTTTGATTTCCCTTTCTGCGGAATTAAATTATTAAGGGGCAAATATGATTTCAAGATATTTCTTATTTCCTCTGCTTGAAGTTTTGTCAAGTTTGACACACCATAACCCAACATCCAGTCAGAAGTAATAAATATTAAAAAACCCAATCAAATATAAAACAAATTAAGTATGAGAAGTATGAAGAAAAGGGGGAGAGCAAAATAATATCTCACCAAGAAACCCAGTCATAGTAATGGCCTGTTTTCCATATTGCAGTAATTATTTCTAGATGGCAGCAGCAGTCTGCATTAGGAGGCTGTACCTGTCCAGTGGGAGCATGTGGGGCACCCTGCAGGCAGCGTGGGGAGGGTCAAGGGTTGCCCAGAGGTGCTAGAAGACACCTCGTACCACCTGTGAGTAGGGAGATGCCCTGTATTTCCTCAGAAATGCCTGGTGATAAATTGCAGTTTTGTGGCACGTGCTGAGGAAACTCAGTCCCTTGTGCCTGGCTGGAGGTTACCTGGCAAGGGGGCAGATACGCTGGGGGTTGCACTGGCAGGCCTGAAACCAAGCTAAGCCCAGAACCTATTTGGTGCTGAGGAGAAATCAGAAGAGAAAAGGCTTAAAGTTATTTGGTTTTGGCAGGAACTTTTTCTTTTTTAATCTATTGTACTTTTTTTCAGCAGAAAAAAAAAGTGTTTATTTTAGGCGGGGGGGGAAATGCTTAAAAATGAGGTTCATCCTGCTGGTCACTGTACAGCTATGAGCACAAAAGTATTCCCTCTAAATCTTTTTGTCTTGATTTCAGTGCAGCTGGCCACTGAACGACTGAACTAAGAATGTTCTTTTAGCCCTCGGCTGCACCCTGCCTGCCCGCAGCCGCTGCCCGCAGGGGGGAGGCTGCTGTGCCTGTGCCCTGCCAGCCTGCAGCACCCTTTATGCCCAATATGCGATTAGTGCGGTAATCACGTTGTGCTTGAAGAGCTGCACATAGAAATTCGGGTCCAAACGCTTGAAATACCTTTAATCTTTGCACAATGCAGTAAAGCTGTAAGATTTGCACATTAGCTTATGCCCATTTCTCAAGCCCTTGAGGGCTGATATTTTTTTCTGTGGCTACAGACCTTGGGGCCTCAAAATGAGGGGGAAGCAGAAGAGCCTGCATGAGCACAAAGCTGCCCTAAAGCTGTTCCGGCCAATTACGGGGATAACTCAAACAGGTCGAAGGTCTGTTTTGGCTCAAATGAGACCCTCAGTCCTGGGATTTTTGTGAAATGTTTTTAACCTTCCACTGGCAATTTTAGTTTGGTAACTCCTTGAGAACAGGCTTTCTCCAGAGAGCGTCTGCATCTCTGCTGCTAGCAGAGCTTTACAAAGTGTATTGCAAAGCTTCTGCTTTCCTTCTTAGACAAATTGAAGGAGAGGGAGAGAAAAAGAAATTAAAAAGTGATGTGGTAAAGTGCAGTGGACCTGGTAGAGGCTTGGTTCTGCTTTGCTTTGAGTTTTGGCAAGTGTCAGCCTGGTTCTTCCTCTTGTAGAAATGATTCTCTATCCGTCCATCCCTGCCTCAGCGGGCGAGGTGGGCGCCCGGAGGGGCGGTATCGCAGCTGGGGGTCCTTCCCGCGCTGTGCACTGGCAGAGTGGGGCTGCAGCTGTGGCTGCTGCGTGGGGGCTGTGGCAGAG
This sequence comes from Crypturellus undulatus, assembly GCA_013389825.1. Lineage (NCBI taxonomy): Eukaryota > Metazoa > Chordata > Aves > Tinamiformes > Tinamidae > Crypturellus > Crypturellus undulatus. The sequence goes on from VWPW01026079.1 coordinate 394,687, forward strand.
GCAGTGCTTGGGCATCCCAAATTTGCTATACGCTATAATATAGTCATAGTTACTTAGAAAGGTAACTAGCAGGTGAACTGAAACTGAGCTCAGGATGGGATTCTAGCTTTCATAAAGGAATTTGTACCTATTTTAGACATATATGCAGGAACATTTTGCTGATTATTTTAACAAAATTATTGATTTGCAGTAGAAGAATGCTATGATGTGTAAATTAAGCCATTTAAATCACCCTCTTTGGTAACTGGCAGCTGCTAAGTGCCAGCTATGCTTATTCAATGAGTTAATGCCCTATCATACACCATAACTTTGCAGTTGCTCTTATGCTCTATACCAAAAGAGGGCCAAAAGAGCTAGCTCTCTGCCTACCTTACTTGTCTTCAGAAAACGATAGCTCCGGGCTACCTTATTGAGGTTGTTACTGTTTGAAGGGCCCAGAAAGTGTGCAAGTTGTCTCATAATCCAGGCAATAACGATCCTCTCTTCTCTGCCCTTGCATTAGACAACGTGGCCCTTGTGTAGCTGTCAGCATACAGCTAGGAGAGCAACAAGCGTGCCAGGTTCAGCTGTTGATTTCTACAAACACATTGACAAATATCTGTGGGCAGAGTTTCCATTCAAACACTTCTGCGAAGCACTGTTTGGGATATATTCTCTTCCACTCCCACCCCAAGTCAATAGTGGGTCAGATGTAATTGAAGATTAGACAGATCCTCAATTTTTTTAACGCATGTCCTTGCACACAAGCATAAGGAGCCTGCCTTCAGGATAAATCAAGGGATACACCAGCACGTAAATCCTGCCCAGAGCTGTGTCAGTGTTCAGGCACACCGTGCACACTCACGGCCCCAAAGTTTTTGCCCCAGCCTCAAACACATAACGATGGTTGCCAACATTTGCAAATGCAGCAGTTTGAACGTTGAGCTAGTGCAGGAGATTGATGAGTGTTAGCATGGGCCCTTCCTGCAAGGGGTGCTCTGCAGACCAGCGCCTCGGATGGCTGCGGTCCGGCAGCCCGGCAAGGGTGCTCTTCATGAATCAGGAAGTTGAGAAGAAATTTTTCTGCGGTAGATGTGTTTGCTTTTACCTTCAGCTGTGTTTGATTCGAATATCATTTGTACATTCACCAAATTGTTCTCATATCCTCTTTTCCTAACAATACAATGAGAACCATTCAGTTCCTGAGGGTTTATTTGCTGCAGGAATAATGCACAGATTGTGTGTCAATGCGACACCAACTTGTCTTTTGAAAACCTTCCATGAGATACCTGTGGCATTTGCCCATCTAGAAACCAAATGCCTCTGTGGCAACAGACCATTGGATGCATCAAGTCGTTATGAAGAGCAGTGGCTTAAAACCAGCATTCAGTCCTGGTCGGCAATATAGTATCTTTTCGGGGAAATAATATGATCCAAAACTTCTAGGTGAAATTGAAAAAAAAAATAATTACATGAAAATATTAAATTGCATGTTTTAGTTCTCACATTTTAGAAATTTAAGAGGTGCCGAATTTCACTGATGGTTTTCGTGACAAGAAGTGAATTTCAAAGATGCACATGCAAATATTTGTCAAAACTGAATTTTCAATTTTGCGTGCATAAATATTACTCCAGAAGCACTGGCATATTCGGTTGCTCACAGAAGAAAACCAGAGTCATGTGGCACATCTGGCCAATCACAGGAAAATAGTATATTTTTAATTTTAAATGTTCTGATTAATTCATAGAGTTAAAAAAAAAAAAAAAAATAGAAAGTAAGTTATGGAATATATTTGAATAATCTCTTCTTTCAAGATGGTATGATTGGCTTATATATATTCCCTGAACAGAGAGAGACAAAATTAATCAAATAAATTATTCATTTTGAATTATTTGTTCAGCTCTGTTTTTACAAGTGGAGGCCTGATACTGATGCCTGGATGTTGCACCTAGCGACAAAAGCTCTGTGTTGGGGTGTTGTGTCCCGCGGTACCGCAGCCTCACTCGCGCCTGGGAGCATCATGCTCGCAGTGATGATGCAGCTCTGGGAAAGAGTTGCTAAATGCAATTAGGTCTTGAGTAGCTTGTGCTGAAAGTCCTAACGTGCTTATTGACCGAAAGGGATTAGAAATGTAATGTTGCCCGTTTCTACTAAATTATTGCAGCAGAATCTGCACTCCGGCCTTTGCCTAGATTTGGCTTTGGGTGAGAGTGCAGCCATGTGTCTCCCCGCCGTGCACTCGCTGCAGCAGCATAGTTGCACCCCGATATCTAGCCCCTACTAAGAGGGAGGATTTACTGACTCTCCTACCAAAAGTCTGGTAGCCTCGATTGCATTTATTTTCATCAGAAAAACTAATCGTTGTGTTCTCTGGGATAAATACAGTAATTAAAACCTAATCCACCTGCCTCATAACTGCAGGGTTTGGTGCTTGGGGTACAGTCTTGTCCCAAGCTCCTCTGGGAAACAGGACCCCAGTAAAACGTGTTTGGTCTCTGAGCACCAACAAAACAGCTTGTTTGAAGCCCAAAGGGGACAGCAGGTTGCTGGGCAGGCCAGCAGCTCTGTGGAGAAGAGGGGACCAGAGCTACTGCTGCCGTAGGGTTCGTGCCCTCTGCTTGGGTACCGCGTGCCAAGTGGGTCCTGGGCTGGGGCTTGTGAGCGTGGCCGCCAGGCAGAGTGAGGCCGTCGGCTCGCGCTGCAAACACCACCGGATGACAGGGAGTTTCACTGCCAAACCAGGCTGGGTCTGAAACATGAAAATGCACAAATATAAGAGGCACTGCCAGCTCCCTAAAATCACATTTTTGCAGTCTGCAGTACTTGTTCTCTTCCATATGTGGAGGAAATTTTATGAAATAATCCAAATAAAGTGGAAAGCTGGTGCAATAATACTATCTTGCATGAACGTGTTGCTTTTCACTTAAAGCAAGCTGCATAAATGGCAATATTATCCCCATTTTGAAGAAAATGAAGTCCAGCATTTCCTTTTGAGTCACCTGCAGTGAAGATAAAGCCAAAACCAAATGTGCTGACACACAGAATTTCCCATAGCCACCAGACTGGTTGTCTCTGTCAAGAATATTTCATTCTGACTTTATAGTCATTTTCCTCCCAATTAAAGCACCATCTTATTAACTGTTCTATTTCTATAGGGTAGGAAAAAAATACATGGTCCATATTTGCTCCAGCCTCCTCAACAAAGCATCTCTGAGAGTCCTCAACATACTGGAAGGTTTTTCAAGCTTTACCAGTGCTGCTTTTGTGTCCTAGTTTAACTGATGCAACAGGTGCTTGCATTAAACCTATATATCTCAGGTTTGCAATATTTGAAATCTCGCAAAATGTGGCTCCTGGAAGGCTTATGTTGCCCATAAGGAATCATTACAGCTTTGGTTAGGATTGTTAACAATTCAGCAAAATGTTACGAGACATAATTATGTGAGTTATTGATCAGTGCGTATTAAGAAAGACCTCCTTTTACAGGTCATTATGGAGCATTTTGGGGCCTCTGAGTGCATCAATAAAATCATTTATTTCTTCACATGGATGCTAAAGAAGACTTAGAAAGATGCCATGTGCAGAAAGCTACTTGTGCCAGTAAATTATATTTACATCTGCTGCATATGGATAGATGGGATATAGGCCAAGTATATGATGGTGGGAAGCAGCTTGCTGCTTCTGTTTTGGGAAAGTTCATCATGGTTGAAATTTTGGACAAATTAGATTCTGAATCAAACTAGAGGCAGAGCGGGAGTTGAGCTACAAACTTTGGCTGCCCCAGAAACTTCATTCAGAATAATCTACTATCTCTTGCACTGCCTCTTTCCATTAAGGTCTTAAGGACCTTTTGTGGTTGCTGATGGAACAGGGAAGAAGCAAAAATCTTGCACTGAAGCTGAGGAAAGTTCTCATAACCCATTGTGCTGGTGGTTTCATCTTTGCCCAGTTTTCACCTCCTGGGGCTCCCCGGAGCCCTGGGCTGACCTTACCTGGGGCATCGGCAGCGCAAGGGCCAGGCGTCCATCCTGCTGGCTGCCTGGCTGTGCGCAGGGGTGGGAAGGCTGGGCAGGCTGGGAGGAAGGGCTTGGCGGCTGCACTGTTTTGCTCTTTCTGTTGATACATTTTGCCTCTCTGGAGGAGGTTGTGGTCACCCTGTTCTTGACCAGGCTGCAAGCGCATGGCCCTGGGTTAGGCCATCGCTATGGACAAGAAATATACTGCAGACCGACCCCATAGTTACTTTCCAGCACTGAGAAAGCAGCCTTTTCTTCAGAGAACAAGGTAAAACTGGCTTCTGCTTAATTTCCAAGCCACCTGAGGTCAGCTTAGTGAATGGAGCTGCCAGAGCCATTGCCATATAGTGCAAACTGCAGCCCTGAAACCACGAGCAGCAGCAAGGGCAGGGCTGGTGGCATGTTCTGGAGCAAGCAGAGCCCCTTTGCCACCAGTGTCACAGAGAGCTGCTGCTGCAACGGCTACCCGCCCTCGCTGCGAGGAGAGGGGCTTTTGCCATCCCTGAGCCAAAAGCCTCCCACCTCGGCACAGAGCATCCACGTGTGAGGATGCTGCCAAGGCTCCTTGCTTTTTCTAGTATTTCTGTTGATTTTGATAAAGTAGATAAGTTTTTGTTTCTCCTCCAGCTATTTCACTTTAATCTGCACACTAAATCAAGCACAACCAGTGACAGCTCGGTGTAGCAGATCACAGTAAAGATTATGCAAATCTCAAAAAAATATATTTTCCTTGCAGTCTAAGAGCAAACCAAATAGTTATGGGCTAGTTTATTAAAAATGGACCGGGGCAGGGGAAGAGAACTTCTGTACCTTCTCCTCCCTGAGATCTGTGCGTTTTCTGGTGGATTCCAGGAGAAAAGGTTTCTGCAGGCAGTCCCTGGCACCAAGCAGGTTGGTGCCCATGGTGGTGCGGATACCCCCTCTCCTGCTTCTCTATGTGCCACGTGCGGCTGGTGGGTGAGCCATGCACCTGGCACCCACATGGCTGCATGGGTCGGTCCCGTCGGGCCAGCAGGTCAGGTGGCACTGGGTGCTGCAGGGAGGGCAATGTGCCTGTGCCTCTGGGGAGGAGGATGCTGCACACCTGGAATTTGCCCAAAAGCTGTGAACAGAAACTCAGCAATTCCCATTAAGTAAAAGTACAATAAATAAGCCTCTCAGCGATTTGCAGAGGTGAATAGCTATTTCACGAGTAAAATGCAAATGTGCCTGGTGTAGTCCCCCAAAGTGCACACTCCTGCTGCTGTCACTTGTTTGTGTCTATCCAATTTTGGATTATGTTTGCCTCTCAAATTAAATAATTTTGACAAGTTAATTTCAGCCTGTTCTTGACAAGGAAAGTAGCTACATGGAAGAGAAAAAGTGAAACGCTCCGACAAGGTAATGGCATGATATTGCATGGCAAGCTACTTGCATGTAGAGACTCTTGAAAATGTTAGTATCAAAGTGTATCATGTTTGCCCAGGGAAAAGAAAGGAATGTAACATCTACTCTGGTGAGAGTAGATGCACTCAAGCAGACAATTTGCAGGCTGTTAAAAGGTGGCACATTTAGGCTAGACAAAAAGATCTTTCAAAAGGGGAAAAAAAAATCCTAGAATATCAGTGTAAGAATATTCTAATATTTGTGTCTCTGATCTTCAGTGTGAGAGCTGCAGCCTTTCCGGAGGGCAGCCCAGTCAAGGGCTAAGTGGTTCCTGCAGCCCCGGTCAGATCTGGCCTGGCCTCCTGCACTGCTCTGTGCCCATGTTTGCTCAGCCACCTCTTTCCTCAGCTCTGGCTGTGCCGTTTTCCTGATAAGCCCTGGAAGAGATGATGGTTGTGTGGGTTGTGTATCAGGTGGCAGGACTGAGCTCCCTGGGGATCCTGCCACACTACAGCTCCCATCAGTGCCCTGGGTGGTCCCTCTGTGGCGGGGAGTGCTCGGGGCTTTGCCCACTCCGACCCCAGCTCGGCAGATGATGAAAATTTTCCATGCGTAATTTAAAATAATTTAGTGAAAAAATGGCTAGAGAAATTAAAGCTGCCTCAGGCAGCTTAAGTTGTACAGCAACGCGTACAGTACTTAGCACCCTAGATTTCATTATTTTTAACAGCATAACTGGAGTCTTATTTTCACACATGAAATATTCTTGGATTTTTTTTCTCCACTGAGCATATATATGATTTTTTTTTTTTTCTCTTCTATCAACATGCATGTTTTGGCCTCTCAGAGGTTTTCTTCAAGTCAGAATACAGATTAGCTTTACCTATGGTTTAAAGATCTGTACTACTTGGCGAGTCCTCGATTCTGGTCTTTTTATGGAAATTCTTTGCCATGGGGGACGGTGGCGAGCCGCTCTCTGCTTAGCACTTCTGAGAGGAGAACTGTGCAATACTACACTATTTGCACATCTCTTGGATTTCACAGACAAAATGAAAATTGACTGTTTGCTATGAAAAAATGCTATTTCTCAAGCAGGGATGGGCATGTTCTTGTGTTCTCCTGGGCCTAGTCTACAAACCCTTGACAGCAACAGTGTGAAAGAAAGGGAAAGAAATATCAAAGCCTGGGAGAGATGAGGACCTGACTACCACAGTCAATTGTGATTTGCCTGAGGTAGAGGATAAGCATGTGTAATTAGGAGAGAGACTACAGTGCATCACGAGAGATTGATGGTATCTGAGGTTTCCACTTGTTACTGAAAGCTGTGAGGGGAAAGGACTTTCCCAGTGAGCCCTACAGCAGGCTGCAAACCAAAGAAAATACCCGCAGGGTGACAATTCATAGGAAAACCACTTGCTAAAGCAGACTAGAGGAAAATGCAGGTGGTCAGTCTGGATGGTGAGCTTTGGTGGGTCTGCTAGCATTGCCATCAAGATTTTCAACATTTCCACTTGTGTTAAGACAGCATCTAATGCAACCTGATGCTTCAGCCAGTCACTGTCAGGGATGGCAAGGAGTTTTCTGCAAATGTGCATCCTTGCCTGGTCTTCAGCTGGTTCTGTGTTTCAGTTGTGGCCTCCAAGCATTAGAGCCTTTCAGGGCTCACTTGCACAGAGGGAGCTAAGCACCAGAGAAGAGTGTCTGCAAAGCAGGTCAGCTCACCTGGTGCTGGTGCCTGAATTTGCGTAAAGCACATCACCTCTGGGCTCCTCCAATGTGTTGTCTGGATCGCCAGGTTATGAAGAGAGCCAAGGCCAACCTGTGAGGATCCTGGAGTAGCTGTGTTTATGGGGCTGAATCCCATCCTTGGGACTCGATGCAGCTGCTGAAACAGAGGCATCCGGTGCCACTTTAGACTGCTTTTCATGTCTTGCCCTGTCTTCCCAGCCCCTCCTGGGGGGCGCAGGTCCCTGCTAGGTGCTGTGTGCAGTACAGGCTTCAGACACACCAGGCTACCTCAGGCCAAGTGCCAGGTTGGGCGAGGCATTGCTGGTTGGGGATCCAAATCCTTTAATTGCCTTGGGGCCAGAGCAGATGAGTGCTCTGGTGCCAAGTATCATCTTTCCTAAGATCTTGTTCGGATGTGAAGGTCCTGCTGCTCATTAAATTTAAGCCTCACCTGCTGGGATGGTGTGGATATAGTTCATGTAAATAATTCTTTGTTGCAGGAGGCTTAAGTATTGCTTGGAGCTTTGTCTTTCTTTTTCTCAGACAGTGAAACACAATTTAATCTGGGGACTGAAATACTTTAGTCTAATGAAGTCTTCAAGTTTAGTGTATGAGCGAAATGTAATGGCCTATACCATACAGGAGGTCAAATCAGATGAACCAGTAGTCCCTTTTGGCCATTAATTATGAAATTCACAGAATGGTTTCTAATAATGAATGCATTTGTAAAATGCGGATGCCTTCTGATGAATAATCTGCTAACAGAAAAAGGACTTGTTTTGTCAAGCAGTCTGCGACAAACAGTTCCTTCCAACTCTGTGCTATGCAGACGTGTATTTTTGGATATTCTTTGGGGGGAAAAATCTACTGCAGCCAAATCTACATAACCTGCAAGCGAAAGAATCTAAAACAAAACAAAAGATACATGTAGAAAATGAAAGGTAAAGAATCAGGTTGGAATTCTAATGTAAATGTATGTCATTATCAGTAGAGATCACTTGTAGGGCACTATTTTAAGTAGAAGAGCTGGGAATTGGAATATTAAAGTGAAAGTCTTTTTACACGTGTATTTAGAACAAAAGGTACCCTGTCATTAGAAATGATACATAACAGTTGGATGAGAGTTGTTGTTTTCAGCTTTTGGTTTGAACACAATAAAGATGAACAAAATTAAAATGTGTTCATTGGTGCATGAGGATGAAGTCAAGATCAGAAGTAGTTTCCTAATTTTTAGATTTATTCGAAGACTCTTCCTTTGTATTAACTCCTACAGATGTTTAATGAATGCTTAAAACCAAACACTTCCCTCCCCCCCACTGTGTTCAATGCATTTTGTACAGGCAACCTGATAAAAAGAATATCTGGGAGGAGGGAAAGGAAAAATCAAAGTTGATGTATCAGAACATCCACTGCATGTCTAAACACAATGAAATTCGAACTGTGTGGGTGTATTCACTCATTTTAAAGAATGTTCATTGATTTTAGTTTTATTATGTTTGGAGTTGTGGTATGTTACACAAAGACCATTTTACTGATCTTTATGGTTCCATAAAAGCCTACAACAATTTGGATAAAATTAGCTGTGCTATATTTTTTCTTTGTTTCTGCTGTTAGACTTTACATTTAGCTTTAGGTGCAATGACTATACAGAGCTTTTGGCTGGTTTCACTGAAAGCAATATAACACTGCTATGAATTGGAGACGTGCAGGTGTGTTAAATATCCTGGGCTGCTTAGTCCAGGCTTAGCCCTTTCAGCATTTGCCCATGAATATGTTTGGCCACATGTGCAGTTGGTCTTCAGACCGTATGAACCTCCCGTGGTAGGGACCTGTAGCAACAACTGATGCTGAGTGCTAGAAGAGAGCATCTGACAGTTATAAATTGGTAAAGACCTATAGGTGTGAGCAAATGTCCATATGATTTTACAGGTCTTTCCTTTATTTCCTTAGAGCAAAGAGAAATGAATGAATTGCATTCACTGGAAAAATAAAACACAACATCCAAGTGTGGCAGGTGTAGTCAGGAGGAAGGAAGTGGTAGGAAGGACTAAAAGCAGAGGAGTGGGAGTCCTAGGAGTTGGGGTCTATTTATAACTCTGTTGAGATCCCACTGTGTGGATTTGGGCAGAGTGTTCCACGCTGATCTGAATATCAGTAGCGCTACGTAAGACTCCTGTTGGCTTCCATGAGCTTTGAAGTACGTTTGAACCAGACTTCAGTGGCTCGGTACGTACTGCACTGCACTCTCCTGTTCGCCCAGGCTGAAGCTCAGACCTCCCATGTGGAGCTGTCGGGCCACATCATTTTCTCCTCAGTCCCAAAATGCAGCAGCAGGTGGGTGTGAAATAAAGACAGAAAAGCTTTTGGGCCAAGAACTTGGACTTCCCTTCTGACATGACGTGAGATCTCCTGATACTTTCCCTCTCCTTACTGCAGCCTCTGGCTATGAGGATCTCCTGGATCCGCTCGGAGCCATGTGCGTTTGCTCGTTCTTTTAAATGCAGGCAAGATGCATGTGTAGGGTACAGCTTGGTCAGGAAAGCTTCCTTTTTCAGGGAAGGGAACCAACCTGGATGGGTTTTCCTCCCATCAGGTTTCAAGAGCAATGCTGCAAGAGGTGCAGCAAGACATGGGTTTTACATTTGCAAAGAACTTTGTTGGCATGGGGGTGTTGTGCAGCTGGAGATGGTGTAAAGGCCCATTGCTTGTTAGGAGAGCACAGATGACCTGCGTAAGCTGCACCTTCTGCCCTGCTGCGCCTGGCAGCTGTGAAGCTGTGACTGTTTCCCTCTCCATGGGAGAGGTTTCACACTATTCTTTCATTTCCTGATGGATGAGACTTGTTTCCTATAGTAAGTTTAACAGACATTGTGTTTTCCTGGATGCGTTTGTCAAAGATGCTTTTAAATATGTGCCCACAGGTTTTCCACATGGATGTGCTTCTCACTCGTATTCCCTATTTATTAGGTGGTAGCACCCAAACTGTGCTACATCCAAGCTCCTAAGCATTCAGATAAAAAAGATTTCCTGCAGAAAGTAGCTTACAGTCTAATGAGCTAATAGTGTTTCTCCTCAAGCAGTCTGTACTTACGGATTGAAGCTTTAGGTGAGTTAAGTACTGGCTGTCACCACAGTGAGCAGCCAGAGCTCAGCTAGAGTCAGCCAAAGCCAAGGTTGCCCAGACACATTTGTAGGTCCTGTTGTGTAGGGCACTATGAAGATGGAGACCTTAAAACTGCTCCTGTTATTGCTGATCCCAGCTGGAGAAAATTTAAGTGCAAAAAAATAAGCTCACATTTAAAGAGATTTTTCTCTCTTCCTGGTATGTTTGAAAATCCTGGATGAGATTTAGTTAAATCCGTGAAGGGAAAAGAGATGAAATTCTAAACTCGGTAGCTGCAAAATTCTCCCCGGCACAGCGGATAGGCATTGCACGGTCGTTAACGAGCTCGTCTTCGTGGCGCGCAGCGCCCGCAGGAATGGACTGTGCTGCATGCACGAGCTCGGCTCTGGGTGCGCGGCTGGTTTGGAGCCTTGGTGGAGCCATCCACCTCAGGAGGTACCTGCACCATGACCCTGCACAGCCCCTACGGGGCAGCCGTCTCACTCAAGACCAGTCTTATATGAGTTTAGGCTGCAGTTCATTGAGCACTTGGTGATGATCTCTATGAAGCTGCCTGGCTTACTCTTTCGAGCTCTTTTTCCATTAAGCTGCAAAATCGAGTTTAGTTATTGCCAAAATTAGTGGAATTGACTATTGACACTGAAGGAAGATTTCTAGTTTTGCAACAGATCCTGCTGCAGAAAATCCCAGTTCAGTGGCAGAAGGGCGGTTTTGGTGCTGTTAGTGCTAAAAGTGAGGAAGCTCAATGCTGCAGTGTTTGCTGTGCTTTGCTGAGCTATTTTTTTAAGTCTCCCAATTAAGTTCTGGAGTGCTTTTGCTACAGTGTCATCAGTTCAATAACTGTGTGGGAAAAGTCAGCACTGCTGCTGCAATAGCCTAGCAACGTGTTTCACTGGATTCTGCGAGAGACACTTGAAACTGCAGTTGGAACGTGTTCGTGACTCCTTATGTGTGAACAGGTCTCTTCTGAAACGGAGTAGTGTCTTTTGAAAACATCCTGTGCAGCCCCAGCGCCATGAAGTTGAAGGCTGTTTGCTTAACTAGTTGGTTAATGGATTCTTTGCCAGAAGCAGCTCATCAACCTGATTCAGGCTTATGTTTCGGGGAAGGCAGGGGACATGCTAACTGGAGCCTTTCCACTGCTGTTCTAAATTTTATGAGGAATATTGGTAATTTTGCTTAGAAAAGATTTGATCACTTTTATGGCGTATTTAGAATGCTTTAGACTCATCTCTTTTTGAGGTGATTTCATTACTCCATGGATTTAATGCATACACAGGGCGCACTGTGTGAGCTGGTTGGTGCTTGCAGCTTTGCTGGGTGTGCACCCCAGACTTTAGATAATAATTTTGCTTGATTCTGGACAAACAGATGGGCACTAAGAGTGCACACTGGGTCCAGCCGGACTCTACCTCTGTGATCAGGGGTGCAGTCCCCAAAACCCTGGGGCTGTGCTGTGGCACAAGCATGTTGCATTATCAAACTTGCCTTTGCCTATGGGCCTGGTCAGAATGTTTGTGTAGTCACTTCTCATGGCTGAATATTTTCCATTTTCCTTCCCCTGTTGTGGGCTTGCAGGGAACAGCCCAGTAGCGCATGACTGCCTGAGAAGCTCAGCAGAACATATAAGTTCTGGCATAAATATATAGGTTTTGCAAGGCCAAGGTTTTTTATTGTTTTTGCAAGGCCATTTTTGGACAGCGTTGGCTCTTGCATGCACTCATGCTCTTCTGAAGGCATAATGCTATGCAGAGCATCAGAAAGTAATATTTGTGTTAATTGTTTTCAAATACCCTCTGGCTTTTAGCCTCAATTTTGCACCCATGTTTAATTGTTCCTAGATTTTTGTGCCTGGCTATAATTTACTGCTTGTACGAATGTCAAGATGTAGCCATTTAGCTCACTGATTTGTGGGAGCAGTGAGGTAATTTTATGCCCAGGTCCTCTCATTTGTACCTGCCAGCAATGCAGAGGCAGTCTTTCCTAATCAGGCATTTAAAGTTCCTCTTGATTAATCTCTGACTTTGTTGGAGCCACTCCAGATTTGAGCTGCTGTAATTCATTTCAGGATCAGACCCATTAAGTGTACAATGTGTCGTTCTTTTTTGCTCTTAAGGATTTCTGAAATTGCAGAATTCAGAATCGCAAGTTCCTCCGATTGCTCTCCCCGTTGCCTTGTCCTTTGGAGATTCTTCTCCAGGTGAAGTTTCTTTGTTTCAATCTCTTTCTGAGTTCAGCAGAAGCATTAAGAAATGCTGAAGCGCAATGCTGTCGATGCACAGCTCTGTGTGGCCAGGCAATCAGAGCAAAAACAATTAACGCAGAGAGTGGCCTGCCAGTATCCTGCTGGATGAAATTGGAAGCAGTTCAAATGCAAAAGGACTTTTTCGCTCGCTGCCTCTGGCTGCGCCTAGCCACAGCCATTGGGAGGGACGACCGCCAGTGTCCGCGCCAGACCGCACAGCAGCACCAAGCAGAGTGCCGGGAGCATCGCTCCTCACCAGCTCCAGCATCCAGCTGGATTCGGGATCCCCAGCACGGCGTTCAGCCCGGCAAGGAGAGCAGAGAGGCAGCGTGAGGTGAAACCCACTGCAGGCAGCAGAAAACGCGATGCCAGGGAAGCCCTTTGGTTCCTGCAAGCAGCTCGTCGCAGCGCGGCAGTGCAGACTGCCTGCCTGCCACAGCGTCCCCGCAGCCCGCACGGCCCGGCCGGCTGCCACGTGGCCACGGCACCAGAGGCGGCCCGGGCAGCACGGGGCCTTGCTGCAGGCGTCTCGGCTCCCTTGCGGCACCGCTGTGTGGGGCGAAGCAGGAGCCGCAGCACTTGTGCGGCTCCCCGGGATGGAGAAGGCTCAGATCTTCTCTTCCTTCCCATTTCATGAGACAAAAACTGTTTTTTCAAATTAGATTTTAAGTACCTAATTGCAAATGACCAATAATACGAAGAAGGGCCACTGACTTAGCAGCTTCGCAAATGCACTGTACTTTGGAAGAAGCTCTCCAGCCATCCTGGAGTCTGGAGTAAGAACAAGCCCCTCGCAATCGTACGCTCTCTAACGCGTTGCCCGTACTGGTCCCTCCAGGGCCAGGGGAATAAGGCAAAACTGCTGTGTTTTATCTGCTCTAAACTGACTCTCCACACTGAGAAGATTGCAGCTGTGCAGATAAAATCTGCCGTGTCCAGGGAAGCCCACGAGCAGCTGTGGCAGCCCCGCAGAAGAGGTGATGACAAGTGCCCTTTCCTCCTTGTGAGGAGCCCTCGTGGCAGGAGAGCAGGGCAAAGAGGAAGGAGAACTGGGATGTAGCCGATTATTAACCCAGGAGGACGTGTTCATTAGCTTCTTGTCAGGGCAGGGGTTTTCGCTGTCACCTACTTGCTATGAGACTCGCTCATGTCATCCTGGCCTGGAGCTCTGGGGCTGCCTCGTCTTAGGCAGGGCTTGACAGGGCTTATGAAGAGGGCCATGGTTATTAGGAAGAATTTGACTTCAGCTTTTTTCTTTGGCTTCCATCACTTTTCTCTCTTTCATATTTGTACTGAATACATGTACTTTATTTTTCTTGTGCATTGTGAATTCAAGTTTTAAAACTGACCTGGCTTAATTTGACCTAATACAGCTGATTTATCATGGATCTGCGTTTCTAAACAATGTTAAATGGAGTACATTTTCTCATGTCTTCCTAAGTAACCAAGTCTTCTATAAAATTCAAACCATTAAAAGTGAGGATGATAGGAAAAGCTCCAAGAAATAAATGAACTTAATATAAATATTCATAATCATGTCAATTTTACTTTTTAAACAATTTCTAAAATGTTAGTTTGCTCTAACGGCTGGTCAGAAGCACAAAGGTTAGGTTAAGCTTCCCTCGTTAATGGTTTGGCTCAATGCACCCAGCAGTATAATGTATTTTATCAGGGAGGGAAATGATATTGGTTTAAGAGGTTTCATGTAACAGTCATATCCTGGCCAAATGTAATTTTGAAAACAATCAGGGCCATTATGGCTCACACAGAAAGAAAGATAAAGACAGATAGCTGTATATGGGTTTTTAATAAGTAATTCACCCTGGGTCTTGAAACATCAGATTGCCAAGTAATATTATTAATGTATAAGCATGTTGGTAAAATCATGTATTCTTTCCCATTGGTTGACTACAGATATGTTTCTGATGCAAATATCTTGTAAGTGTATTGAATCCAAGCTATGTAAATAGACTATATAGTACATCCATCAAGCAGTTGACTTGATTATTTCACACACTAAAGAGCATTTTCTGACATCAATCTACATTCTGCCTAAATAGAACATTTTTCACCAATGATATTATGCATCATTTACTGTATATTTGATACTAATTGTTAAACATATCGATCATCTGTCACTCAGAGTTTAGTGATCTTTGCAACTGGTCCTAGCAACTAGCAAGTTCCAGACGGTTGGAGTGGCGGACTGAGAGTTCCTGGACAGTCCTGAATGTCTCACCCTGCAGCAAGTACAGGAAAGCTAAGTGGTTGGATAAGGGCCTGACAAATTGGTACTTGAAAAGGAAGAAAGGAACCCATTTTGACTTTCATGGAGTTTAGGCTATGGCAGCCCACAAACGCACTGCAGAGTTTAGAAGATGTCACCTCCCATTCTGCCCCTTTCTGTTCAGGAGCAATTCTGTATGATGGGGACAGGCTGAGGGCTGCCCAGCACAACAGGAGGACGTGAGGGAGGGGTGCCAGGACCTGTTGAGCCTCTGTCCGGATGCGCTGTGCCGTTCCGTGTCGCAGCGTGCAGGAGCTGCTGGTTCCCATCGCCTGCGGAAACTGCTGAAATGCAGGGAGATAACCAGGGAGGGAAGGCTGGCATTTGCACATGCGAAGTCCTCATACGTGACAATCATTTAGCTCTCAAAGGACAATTATATCTGTGGCTGAAGGATATGGTTCTAGCTATTAGAGCGGTTAGAACAAGCTGGAAGGAAAACACAGGATCTGTTTTAATAGAAGTATGCTGAACTCTGATCAATTTTAAACATCTACTTCATATATGAAAATGTGGAGATTTTAAAATAAATTTAACTGCTGCTGGAGGGAGCTGTTAATATTGGCTGTTCTGTATCTGTCACAGCACATACATTATTGAACTAGAAAACTACTGAAAGCAAAGGCTTTAGAAATAGGAGAAGAATATATTGATTTAATCATCGGATTCTTTCAGCAGTTCCTTTACTACGTTTTTGCGGTGTGGTACATGGGATGGCTTCTTGCTCTGCATTTTATTCGTTGAGCAGGTCATTCCTTTACTGTATTTTCCTTTCTAATCCCTCTTTGTTCCCGGCTTTTTTTTTTTTTCCTCCAGACTTTCAAAGTCTCTGCCTCATCTCCTGGGCTGTGAAATTCCCACCCTTCCCCAAACACTAATTCAAGCCCCCCCACAAGTATCTCACCCATTACTTGGTGCAAAACTGCTCTTCAGAAGGATATCTGAGTTTGCTCACTCTATGCATCTCCAAACCTTTCCTTGCGTTTTGGGGCTGCCAAAACATGTGCTGCGCAGGGCTGCACTCGGAGCGCGCCGGCGCTGGCCGGGCTGCTGCCCATGGGCCACTGCGCAGAGCAGTGAGCAGCACTGCTGTGCGGGAAGCAGTAAATGCTGTGGAAGATGGATGGCATTTCAGGGGAATCAAAACTGTTAGCAAATTAAGGTCAGAGTCAATAAATTTTAGCCAAGGAAAAAATATCTAGGAAGTGGCAGGTGGCAAGAGATTTTGAAAACCTTGTGACAACTCATTCTGACATTTCTATAAGAAAAAGACAAAAACAAACAAAAACACCAAGCTTTTTGCCCCTTTGCTTTGCAAAGTCCCCTGTTGCCAGGGCTAGGGGATGTGTAGGCTCCACAGCCGTTTTGAGGGAGAGGACAGGGGAGCAGCTGTAGGCAGTGTCCTCGGGTAAGTTGCTGGCATCTGCAGCCTTGTTCCCGAGGGGCATGGCTTGTGGTGCAAGGTGCAGGCTCGTGCTAGAAGTGGGGCACAGGGGCAGGTAGTGTGGCACTGCCAGAGCGCAGCCCTTCCGGCCCTGGGTCCACGGCCCGCTTGGGGCTGCAGTCGTCCCGCGGCTCTACAAAGCCCCGCGTGCCTCTGCGGCACCGGCAGTAATAAATGTAATCTCCTCAGGGCAGGAAATGTTTCCTTTACTTACCCATGAAGCATCATGCAGAGCAGCAGTAGTTTATAAATAATACATGCTTAGAAACACTCAGGAAAAAACCCTCTGCAGAATATACAGAGAAAAATATTGCAGAGGCATGGCTGAGAGTGACTGAGCCACAGGCATGGTGAGGGAAGCTCTAATGTCCCTCCATTCATCTCCCTAACAGTCACCACTTTCTGCTTTACATAGCTGTTTACTTTTTCAGGCATCTTATGCCATAGCATTAAGGCACAACAGGGTGTGCTTTACTGGGACATTAATAATACATTGTGTGCGTTGTGAGCCATGACTGCAAAGGCTGAATGACTTCAATAGCCCCAGAAATGTATGAATGCTCCAGCAAACCACATCCAAGAGTGGTAATTCAAGTTTTATTTTATTTTATTAATGATGCGGGTTACGTGACACCGCGTGTCACGGCACCGATAGCGTGTGCCGGCCTCGAGGCCACTGAGGGTTGCCCCTGCCACAACTGTTTGGAGTGACGGAGGGGCAGCCTCTGCCCCCCTCAGATTTTAACCTAATTCATGGGGATTTTTACCAAATGTGTACTTTGGGGCAATACCTCTGCCCTGTTAGAGCTGCCCTGCAGACAACATGTTGATAGATGCACAGTTAGCGTGTTCGTATTATGCAAAGGGTGCATATCCACACTAGAAAGGGGAAGATGGACACTTTGCGTGTGCCTTGCACTGTACTTAATCACATCCCTTGATGGGAAAAGCAGGTCTCTTGTTAGCGAGAGAAATGACAATAGATTGGAAGAGAAGGAAATAAAATGATATCCCGAAGAGTGTGAGAAAGAGAAAAAGACAGGCTTTGGTTAGTAGGAAGTATCCCACCTCATTAAGCGCCTTAATCTCTTTTTATTGTCCGTCCCACGCCGAAGCCTACAAGATGTGCGCATGATTTATAAACAGCGGCAGGTACCAGCTGAGCGGTTTTATGCAGGACTCTGGGAGGCTGAAGCTCAGGGTTCGTTGGGTTGGGGGTTGTTTTTTTCCTAGAGCGTTACAATTTTGCCTGATTTCATTCTCGGTGACACTTGACTCTGTTAGGCTTACATGCTTTTATCTTGATAAATGCTTAAAAATGCTTATACTAAATGAAGCCAGGTAAATATGAGACCGCCTTTCTCTGACATAATTTTAAAATTAATTCCTACCTGGATGAATCTGCATTTCATTAAAGTCCACTAAATAAGAGTCATTGATGTTTATTCAGAGCCAAGAAAGCTTCATGGATAAATTTACTGTCGTTTAATAATTTTATTTGTTCAAATTAGCATATTTTACATTTTCTTATGCCCTTAACTACATTGGCTGCACAATTGCCAAGAAAATCTAAAACAAGAATGAAAAATGTTTGTGTTCAGATTCCAAGATAAATCCAGTAATAAGTCTAACAGGATTGATTACCACAGAATCAACAAACTCCTCTATTCTTGTTAATGCAGCTTGATAATGAAATCTTACTTGACAGTAGTAAATTCTATGTTCAGAGTAAACTGCTTGATTTTTTTTTGTTGTCATTGAAACATTTTTCCACTGTAAAATACTATTTTTGTCAAAACTGATGTATTCATGAGATTGCAGTGATTTTGATGACATTTTTGATGACATTTTCTGCAAAATATCTTTTTGGAAAAATGCATTTGGAAAGATGAAATAATATTTCAAACTAAAACTAATTTTGAAATTTAATTCTCTATGTCTATGCATTGATATAACCTCCCTTCATTATCTCTAGCGTTGCTATTTTCTGTGATGAGGCCATAGACCATTTCCTAGTCCTTTTTGCCTTCTCTATCTCCTCTGTTCAGTATTCCTGGGTAATTTCATCCGCAGACGTGAGTCCAGCTGCTGCTCTACCTGGGCGCTTGCGGCCTGTTTCCTCTGCCCAGCTGCAGCTCTGGGCTCGTCTCCCTGACGCTGCATGTCGGTGACTGTCTGTCAGCCCCTACTCGACTGGCAGAGACAGGACTTTTAATCTTCCCCATTCCATGTCTTCCGCGCTCCTCCCCACTTTGATCACCGCAGACACCCTTGCTATCCCGCCCGCACTCAGGCTCCTGATTTGTGTGTCATCTTGGACTCAGGCCTTTTTCCTGGACTCCTCATTTTCACACCCAGGCCCTCCTGCTTAGCATCTCCAGGAAACCTCCTTCTTTCCTCGCCATCACACGGCTGAAATCCTTGCCCAGGCTCTTCACCTCTAAGTCTCAATTATTGCAACGTATTCTTTTATCAGGCCTTGACAAATGCAAGCTTGGCCTTTTGGTACCCGCTTAAAATGATGCTGGAAATACTCTTTTCTTAGCCCATCACGTTCCCCTTTTCTCTGTCTCCCTCCTGTAGCTCCTCTTTCTGTATTGCATCAAGTGTAACCTATTTGTCCTCATTTTTGTGCCCTGTCACAGACCATTTCTGCTTCCAGTTCCCGGCAGGTATTTAGCAGCAGCAGCAGAGCGAGGCAGGCGGCAGGTTCCGCAGCCGCTCCTGGGCTCCCCAGTGCCCTCCCCTCTGTGAGGTGTGGCCTGTAACTAGATCTCATGATATATAAACCCTCTAAACTCTTGCACTCATTCTTATAATGATAATATAAACTATTATTCTTTATTGGTATTATCAGTATAACTATATGGCATGGCATATATCAAGTCACACCTTTTAATGACTGATTTAATATTCTACTATTGAATTGTATTCAACTTTTATGTTACTATTGTTATTTGAATAATTAACTTTGTCAGCCACTAAGTACAGATTTTAAGCATCTTATTTTCTAGATCAAAGCATCTCCCACTTCTGTTATAATGAAACACTTGAATTCTTGGACAGGCTGAGCACAAAACTAAGTTAAGAGTCCAAGTGTTTCATTACAAATAAGCAATAGATGGTTTGATCTAGAAAATAGGATTTAAAATATTAATTTTTCATCTTAAAGATAAGATCTGATGCTATAAAGCGCACAGTAAATATAAAGTGAAATCATACAAAAGTTCAGCTAGTAGGCTATTTTGCTGTTTTGCTTTACTTAAGGAATACTGGGGATATTTTGCAGTGTCACGTGAAAGCAGCAGGAGAAAAGTGTTAAAAATTGCCGAATCGAAAAAGGTAAAATTACCAGGAAATACTTATTCAAAGTACACAGCTTATAAGAGCTGTCTTCATCCAGAGATTTCCCTAAACCATGGCAAAGGTAACCATTCGTTAAGGAGTCCTCCCTGTCCCTGCTGCAAAATGCTGAGCTCTCTCCTCATTTTTCCACTCCCGTTAACTGCACGGAGGTGCTGAACTTTTTGAGATGCTTTTTGGAACCGGTAGATGATGAATTAATACGTTTCATAGCAATCTCCATGGAAACCAAAAGTGGAGTGACATCCTCCAAACTGATAGTGATAGAAACCCATATCAGCAATCTGGATTAGTGGGTGCTCTACTTGGAGTCACGCGCTACCGAGGATGATTTAGTTCATCTTGGTGTAGATCAGACGTGACTCATCAGCAGACACGGCACAGTTGCATGTGCAGAAAACTCACTTCAGTGGTATCTGAATCAAGCCCTGAAACACAGAGCGTTATTTAAAGAGAATTATGAGAATGCCACGAGTTTCCAGAATAATACCCAAACTGCTGAAGAAAAAGTGAAAGCCAAGAATTATAGATATAATGTAGGAGGCACTTAGGATTTATTAACTGTTTTGTTCAGACTTATTAAAAAGGAATGACACCCATTAAAGTCTATCATAGGAACCTTTAAAATAGTGATGCAGCAAGTAAAACCTGCAGAGATTTTTCCACTTTGCACATCATTCATTCAATTTCAACACTTTTCTGAAACAAATATTGTTCCGCAAATACCTCTCAGAGCAAACAGCCAATTTTTGTGAAATATGTATACTTAGACATTAGCCTGAGATGTATCTGATGTTTTTATGAGAGTTCAAGTCGATCTGTAGCCTTGCTGTTTAGGAAAGGCCCGTGATGGCTCTGGGGAGCTGCTGCCTGCTCAGCGTGACGGCCGCGCAGCCCAGGCTCTGCTTGCTGCGTGGAGCTGGCAATACTCAAAATGTTGGCATTGGTGTGGAGAACGTGGGCCAGTGACGTATTTGGCAATTCCTTTCTGCTCTCTCTCCAGCTGGTATCCCGTGAGGTTGTACGGCCTGCAGGCTGGTCCCATTCCTGAGTTTACCTCATTCCCTGTGCTCTTCACGTTCCATAGCTGTAGCCCATGATCCCCTCCTCTTGCCACCCGCTCCGTCAGGCAAGTTTGCAGCGGGAGCACCACCCAGCCTGGGCTGGCACCTCTCCTTTGGGCAGAGAGAATCTGTGTCCCACGTCCATGCCCCATGGCTATGTCTTGTGTCCCTGTCCTCTGTGCTCATCCCTTCTCCTTGCTCAGCACTGCTGTCTATCATTTCTCTCAGTATTTAGTCAATATTTGGCATCATCAGTTTTATTTCAATGCAGATGCAAGCAGGTACCTCAAGGTTTGATTTGAGATCTTACGCACATGTGCTAATTGCATCCTTTTAAAATATTAGAGATTTCTAATTCACTTCCCATTAGGACATGCTTTTTCTGTCTGCTGCTGCCTTGCTCCTGTCATGCCTCTCCAGGACCTTTCCAGGTCTGTTTTTTCCTGCTGTGTTTCTTAGTAAGCCAGCAGACACTGCAAACTAAGATAAATCTCTTCAGTTTATTTTGTTATATCAGTACCAGCCTTTTCAGTGATGTCAAAACAACAAGGGGATTATTTATCTCCATTCAGGAAATTCTGCTTTGGCAATGGACATAACATTTCAGGCCCTATAACAAAAAAAAAAAAGTTGTTGCTTATAAATGGTAAGTGGGAGAATGTGAATTTAACAGGTAAAGGTTTAGATACTGCTTCTCAGAAGTTCAGAGAAATTTCTCAACAAATTATAAAATGCTTTTGCAAATAAAATTCCAAGATCTACGTGAGTTATTTGCTTGGGTCCCCTTAGCCAATTGTTTTTATAATTCAGATTTTCTCTTTTAATGCAAAGCCAGCAGTATTTTTGAACCTAACCAGGATAACTAAAAAGCAGCTGTATTAGCCTTCTTTTTTTGGAAAATAGTTGTCGACTCATTTTATGATAAGGCAGCAGGATAGCATCAGATTATTAATCCTGTCTCATGCTGTTTTTTAACATTGCCCTATGAAGACACTTGGGCCTTTATTTTAAATTTGGGTGAGCTTCATCAGAACTTATTATTATCAGAAGTCAGAGAACGGTTGAACACTGGTTATAAGGATATGGTCAATTATGGGAAAAGCCTTGTTGCACAAAAGCTTTGCCTGAGACTCAGCTACTTCTGTTCCGCAGCAGCTCCTGCAGATATCCCTGGTGTTTTATTGATCACATAGATTCAGTAGTTGGATATTAGAGCTTAGCTTTGCTTTGGAGACTTGCTTATTTTATTTGAATTTGCTTGAATGCAGCAGATTAAAGTGATCTGACAGATTTTTGAATGCTGGCCTAGAACCATAAATAATAGGTTTCTTGTATAAGGTGAGCCAACTGTCTCCAGAAGAAATGAATTAGCACTCCACATTATCACCAGCTTTCCTGATGCCCAGGAGCTAAGATTAGCAAGGAAGTATCTGCCAGGCCACCAGCAGGCAGCAAAGTGCTGCTTCTCCCGGGAAGGTCTCCCTCTGGCAGCCACAGCGACGGCCGCCAGACACGGAGCCATTCCTGGGCCTGGGCCCAGACCCGTGCCCAAATCCCCTCCTGGAGAAGTTTGGCTCGACCGCCTGCACCGGGGAGCCCCTGGCACAGCCCCGCCTGCCCAGCACAGGCTGCAGGGCCCGCGTTTCACCTCTCTGGCTTGACAAGCTGAGCTTGGCGCACGCAAGAAAATCAAACTCCTACTTGCTTTGCTTTGCTGATCTTTAATGCCACTGCATTTCCTTCAATTCTAATAGAAAATTTAAAAATTGCGATACTACTAGGGACATAAAAGAGTGCTGTAGTTGCTACTTTACTTAATATTAAAAGGTTGAAAAGCCCATGAAAACATATAGCTATGTGGAAATTAATGATGGTATCTCTTGTAAACCAGTGCTGTCTATGTACCTAGCCACTCATAATGTTTTAAGATATACATAGCAGAGTGCGGATAGTGATAGCATATTTGATTTTATCTGCTACAAATGCATACACACACGCATACACACACACACACATATATATATATCCGAGACAAATAATTTATCTCTGTTTCTACTCTCTGTATTGATAAAATCGATAATTGATAGAGGGTTTAATCCATCCGAGTGTGCTTCTCCACGTTATTCATCTCAACTCAGTGCTCCGAAGGTGCAAATATTTAAATTGGTTTAAAGTCAGAATATTAATGACTGTTCTTAGAAATTCAATAAGAGTTACACTCGCCCAGCTGGTGGGTGCTGTTGCAAACAGCTTCTGTACCAGTGCATGTAGTTAATTACTTTGAAGCCATCGGCATCGCAATGCCAGCGCCCAAGGCCTCGGTAGGGCGCAGAGCGCGGGGCCGCCGTGCTCTCGACTGCTGCCCGCGCAGGAGCGTGCTGGCCGTGCCGCTGCGACACGCCAGCGCCGCTGCCGCAGGGGCAGGGAGCAGCGGCAGAGCCTGCAGCCCTCGCGGGCAGCACCTCCAGCCCTGCTACCTCGAGGGAGGCTTTGCTGTGTCACCGGGGCTGCTCGTTTGTGCCCAGCTCCTGGCCTTCACCCAAAGGCACTTTCCACACCTCACGCAGCAAAGCGGCACGTGCTATCCCTCCTGCCCAGCTCGGATTTTGCCCCATCTGTTATTTCCACCTCTGTGCAAGAGGCTTTCCCTGCTATCAGCTGATAATTTGGGGCTCAGCTACGTCAGCAAAACCACAGCCCAAGCCCCTATATTGCAGCAGTACAGCTGTTTTTGCACCTTTCCCGGGTGCTTAGTGCTGCCAGCGTGGCAGAGAGCAGTGGCTGCGGCCCATGGGGGTTGTGTGTGTCTAACTCCTCCAAGTCAAGGCTAGGAGAGCAGTGCCAAGAGTGGGCTGTAGAGACCATTGTCTCTGAGCAGCTCCTACTCAGCAGCAATAATGCAGGGCCCCGAAACTGTTCAGTACACCCGCGCTCTTTCAGCTCATTTCACTGGATTTGGTGTAGGTGAACACTGTTTGCTTTCAAAATATCAGCGCAGGTTGAAGCGAGGATGCCAAAGAATGATACAGCTTCTCTCCAAAGGTGAGGATTTTCAATTAAACCTACATGAAGAGAAACCACACAAAAGTTAGCTGGAGGAAGCAGCAGGCAGGGAAGCCAGCCCTGTGCGACATTACGCTGCAGCTACCCACCTCCTCTTGGAGCAAAGGCAGAACATATGCTTCGTTTTAAGCCCTTTTTTAAACACAACCTTCATTATGGAATCATTACCAGAAATCTACAAGATAAGGAAAGAAGAATTATTATATTAACCCGGGATCTTCAGTGCCCTCGGAGGCATAGCGAAGCAGCTCTCCTGCAGTCAAAGCCTGCAGACTCCCTGTTTTCTCTCACGCAGCGAGTCACTTCTTCCCTTTAATCTCCCATTAAAATCCTTCCCATCCTCTTCAGTTTACGACTCCGTTGCTGCGAGGTGGTTTGTGGCACTCTGTATGTCTAATCCTCGGGATTGCATTGTATCGCGGGCAGAATAATTGAAAACAGCTTGAAGCGGTTCGAGGTAGGCACACAAATCAATGACAGATAATCATTTAAGCACAGAGCAAAACAGACGTTTACATGGGAGGCGATAGCGGCCTCAGTGCTACACCCTGCTCTGGCCACGCCGAGTGTCTCGTAGGATCATCCAGGTCCGAGTGCCCACAGAAGGCGCCGCGGGCTGCAGCATGCAAGAGCCTTGGCGTGGTGCATGGTGGCCGCCCCGCGTTACCTCAGGCAGCTCTGCCCTCCAGCCGGCAGGCTCGAGCAGCGCCGAGCGGCAGGGCCGGAGCTCCCCCGCGGCCCGCTCCGGGGGCGCGCCAAGCCCCCCCGTCTGCCTCAGGAGTGCAGATGGGAGCACAGATTTGCCTGTCGTTTCCTGATGGCAGTCATATTTATACCAGCTGACTTAAACGCTTTAATAAATGGTTACCTGACGAGAGTA
Source organism: Crypturellus undulatus (assembly GCA_013389825.1). NCBI lineage: Eukaryota > Metazoa > Chordata > Aves > Tinamiformes > Tinamidae > Crypturellus > Crypturellus undulatus. Next base: position 419,246 of record VWPW01026079.1, read on the forward strand.
CTTCCTCCTGGCTGTGGCGCTGCTTCTTGCTCATTTTTGCCACGATTCAAATAATTGTTCAAATTAAAAAGTGGACGAAACCCAATAAAGTGCATGTTTCAGATCTTCCTGAGCATCTCTAGGAAGGTACCTGAAAACTTAATTCCCAATTTGCTTGAAGGGGATTTGCTGCTTTGACTGATGGTTGCTCCAGTGGGACTTGGGGCCGTTCAGTTACCAGCCTTGTGAGAGAGGTTCATTTCACAGTCCTGCAGCGAGCAAGAGTGACCGTGTGCCTGGCTCTCCATCTTGAAACACCACACTCATGTTAAGGCATTCAGCAGGGAATAAGTGGTTGGGGATGACTTCCTTTACAAAACTCCAGTTTGGAAACGTAGGACTGCTCTTGTGTAAGCTTTTCAGCTGCTGTTTGCCCAGCACTCCTCTTATTCCTGCTCCTGCTGCCAAATCTGCAGCACCTCAACCACAGTCAGAGCTCCCTTGTGCTGGTGTTATGCCCGTGCACACACACAAAGGGCAGCCAAAAAAGATAGTAGGCCACTATATTCTTATTATGTATATCTGTTTATAAATAGGTGGGTGGGACTTTTTTTCCTACTCTTTAGCCTTTTGCTTTAAAATCATAAACATCTGCACCAGAGAAGTTTAAGAAGTTTAGCTCACAATTTACCTTCCACTTTCTGTGGCTCTGGTGAAAGAGTATTATTTATCAAACTAAGTATATAGTATAATCTTTGCAAAATGGTAAAAGATCAAAGACTACCTTGCATCAAACAGAATTATGGTGCCATAACATTTTATCTTGTTACAGCTGATATCAATCACGACATGATGGCAAGCTACAGAGAAGGGTTTTTTTTCAGTCAGCATCACTGACACGCTGCAGCAGCTAAAATACAGCTACCAACTCACAAGTGCTTTGAGTGCAAAAGTGAAAAACCAGCCAGGGCCATCAGTATCCATACTGGATCTGTACACTGGGATGCTCCGACAGCAGTTCCTGGCCTGGACCGTGCTCCAGTGGCAGCCCAGAGCCAGCAACTCTTTTAATGCAACTCACAGACATATATTTGCAGCTAAAGTAAGAGATTTTTTTAATGCATCTTTCGAGGGACTGAGCCAAGGAGCAGGAATTCTGTGACCTCCTCCCAGGACTGCACAGAGCCTGCAGCTTCCACAGCTCCAGCACTTTGAGCACTGCATGCTGCGTCGCTTCAGCATATCCCTGGGGACATCTGGAGAACAACATAATGGAAAGGGGAATTGCAAGAGCCCTCTTCTCATGTGCATCCTGTCCAGCGTGTATGCACCTTTCCTCTGCATGCCCAAGAGCAGAACCAAGCCTGTGCATTTCTCTTTGCAGTGTGCACCAAACCAAAGGCACCATCTTTTCACGCTGTGCTCATAGTGAGAGCCCCTGCAAGGTGCTGCCTCTCTCTCCATTTGTGCAGATGAGAGCCCTGGGGACCCCCATGTGAGCCCTGCTCAGAGCTTCATACGAAGGAGATATATATACTCCTTTCTCACAGCATCAGCTCTGGCAGTGACAACAAGGTGCTTCAGTGTCTGCAACCAGTGCCATTAACATTGCTGCCTAATAACAGTCAGCTTCACTTGAAACCTTCCTGCAATTGTTTCTCAGGGACTTTAGTCCAGAAATAAAATCCTTTCTACACGGGAAAGAGGAGAAATAAAACCAAAAGCAGACGGAAATGTACAAGGATTCCATAAATCCAAATATATTGGGTTCTTAGGAATCTCATGCTATTTGAACAACAGTGGTGTAGACAAATTGCCCATCTTCGATTTTTAAGTGTCTGTTGTTGTGAGCTGCACAATATACTTCCCAGTGAGTTACTGAAATGCCCCTAAAAACTTACAGAATGATTTGAAAAAGGGCATTCTTATTCCTTATGCATAAAACATGCATGCATATTCATATAAAACATTTAGAAAAATTTGTACCAGTTATAATTAGCATGTTTTGTGCATCTATTTTCTTTGCTATTAAATAACAAATTTGTGGTAACCATAGCAACTGGAACATCACATGGTACTGGTGCTATTTTGGGGATAACATAAGTACCTTTCTTAAAGAAGCATTCACACCTCTAAGCTATGAATTTTCGTAATTTTCCTGATGAAGTATCTGATGGGTAAATTGTATTCATCCCTCACTATAATATTGATTTCATGTGGATTGCACTACCTTGTTTTGCATTACCTGTGACCACTTAAAAACACTAATGGGCCCTCTTCTTTTGCAAGAAAGCAAAGGAGACTTTGAAAAAAAAAGGAAGAAGAGAATCCATTATATGGACTGGCGTGAGTAATATCTTTCCATATGAGGGAAAAGTGCAATAAAACAAGGATTTTTGTTACTGTTTCTGGAAAAGAGCTAACCCTTGGCCAGGGAGCTCTTCATACTTTGTCCGATGAAAACAAATGAAAGAGATGGAGCCTGGTTTGAGGCCTGATTCTGCTCCTCTGGGATAAGCAGGAGCTGTTGTGTTTACTCTAGTGGAAGCTGGAAGAGGCTCCTGAGGACACCCGTGGGCACCTGACCCAAGAGCCTACTGCAGAGCAAATTCCCTGTCACTGCAGGCAAGTGCGTTTGTCTACCAAATTCCTGCTGCACGGAACATCACACAACACTGGGCATCCAACATTTCTCAGGGCCTGATAGCAAATGAGCGAGCGAGCAAGAGACCAAAAGCCACAACAGTAATGAGCCATTAAAAGAGATTAGGTGGGAGAAAGGTCAGTATCCATGTCCTAGGCTCCTGCTAGGGCTATTAAATAACATTTATTCATGATTTCTTGGAGCCCATATTACAGATAAGCACAAAATGCCTTGAGAATCTTTGCCAATGTTGTGAGGAATTGAGGAAAAATTGGAAAAATATGAAAGAAATTCTTGTCATTCTGTGCAATTGGTAGTTCGGTTAATCGAGAGCATGCAAGTGGGATGAACCAAACGGGCACCCATGAGAAATGAATGCCATTAAACCCATCAGTGCATCTTCCCCACACTGACATGCTAATGAAAAATGTTGGCTGATGTGATGAATTGCTGCATCACCAACGTGTCCGTACAGATGAAACCCACCCTGAGATGTCAAGATGGTATTATCCATCTCCCAGGCCAAAAGTAGTGAAGGATCATTCGCCCAGGATGGCTCCTACACAGGTGTTTGTGAATGAAACATGCACTAAAGAAGATCTTTAGGCTGGAAATCAGCCAAATTCACCTGCTGAGAGCTTGGAGAAGTGGAGTCTCATCAGAGGATGGAAGAAGGGGCTGAGGCCTTGACATTTGATCTGTACTGTGCAAAAATAAAGAATCCAAAAACTGGGGGGATCCTTTCCCACCCCTCTATCTTGCTGCTGCTGCAGGGACAGAGACTCGTGTCCAGCAGGGATGGCCCCGGCCCTGGCCACACTGGGCCTGGCCCTCGCTGGAGCACGGATCTGCCCCGCTCCCGCACACCAGGCAGCTCCGTCGTCCCGCACGTGTAGTGCTTCCGCAAGGAGCCGTGGGAAAGGGTCTGGAGAGGCAGTGTGCGGTGCTTCAGCTGAACGCAGATGCTTCCAGGAGCCCTGAGGGGCGAAGCAAAAGTAAACGCATTAGAGGCAAAAAGCAAAACTTGCCCAGTATGCTGCTTTATTTTCTTGAGCCCTGCTTTGGAAAGGGACTCCCCCCCCCCCATTTCACTTTCCATTTGGAAGGAAAAGAAGAAAGGAAAAAGATTTGGAGGATGCTGGCAAGCAATAAAATACAAAGAAATTCTTTTTCTTACATAGTAAATGAATCACGTTTTGCCTTTCTTTTTGTTAAAGCTCGTAATCCAGCCTGTAAATAGGTACTTTCCCTTTGGACAAACTGTTTAGCTGTAAGACTTAGGGCTGATCTGCAGTAATTGGATCAGAAAATAGAAGATATATATCAAAGTGAGCACTGTATATGCTCGTGGCAGGGACTTAGTGCTGCAGCACCCCTTGCATACCGGGCGTGCTGGCGAGCGAGCGCGCGGCTCGCAGGGCCGGCGTCCGCCGCGCAGTACCAGGCACGGAGCACCCGCCGCAGCGCGCTGGGCACCACGGAGCTGGCCTGGCCCGGCCGGGTGGGCAGCGGCAGTGACCGTGGCCTGGGGACAGGAGCCCTCCGCGGAGCTCGCTCCCTAACGTGACCCTGAACCGCTGCCAGCCGCAGGCCGGGCTGCACACCCGCAAAGTCGTAGCCGCTTCGTCCACTTGCTGGGTAGCGCACCGGCCCCGCGGCAGCCCCCACCGCTGCTCTTGGAGACGTTCCAGCTCATATTCGGCTGCCACCAAAAAAACCCAGAAAATTCACGTAGCTGCTTTATTTCGAAAGACGTCTGTGACCCAGGCAATGGATTGGAAAATCGTTAATCAGCTTCTGCTTGCTCAAAATCCTCACGAGTGAATAGGAATTTTTCTCAACTAAGAAATTAAAAGGGATCTGGGATTTCCACTGTAGTGCTAGAATTTCTATCACTCAGTTGTAGTTCTATTACTCATTATTGTGTGCAGATTAACATGAAGGATAAATAGAATATAAATACAAAACATGATTCATGTGTTTTCTTTTTATTTTAAAATGCATAATTAACTTGAGCCCATTGCTCTCCATTTTTGCTTAAGAAATGTGGATGCCATATGATTTTATTTATATTTTCCAGAAGATCTTTTTGACAGACTAATTTTTAAATAGGTGCTACTATAACCTCAAGTATTTCAGAAGGCATTTGAAGAGATATTGAGGTAGATCTCAAATTAGCACCATCAAGGTCACTTGGAAAAAATTACTCAGACTAGAGTAGCAAAAATAAGTTACATTTCTTCCATTTCTTGCGTTAATCCCATGCAAACATATGTGTCCTTATTCTCACTAAATTGGTTGCTAATATTACTGATTGCTCTTCTAAACTTTATGGGTGAATTTTTCTTTACTAGTACTGGATTTTCTTCACAAAATGAACCTGATATCTGTCTAAACCACAAATTGCATCATGAACATTTTAAATAATTGCCAGTGTTTGTGTTAATACATAATTCTGATCAGCCGAAAGCCGTGGAAAGTCTGCTTTGAATTCCTTCTTAAGTTATCCTCTTCCACACAGATAAAAGGGACTAGGTTAATTCTGCTATAGAAATAACTACCAGCTTATTTCTTCTGTATTCTGTGCTTTAATGTGGCACAGCCTTTTCAGCATCTTCAGCTTCAGAAACAAAGACACAGGTTGGAACAGATACTTCACCTGACTTGAGCATTAGTCTGGCCGCTGCTGCGGTGTGTTTCGCAGCCTGTCTCCGCACGCCGCTGCAGGGCCCGCGCTGGGGTCGCACGAGGCCTCGCGGGGTGGGCGGCCGGCCCCGCGCGCGGGACAGGCCTGCGCACAGCCCGGCTCACACTGACTTCAGTTGCAAGCAGGCTTCAGAGCGGGCACCGAGACCTCAGAGCTGCAGCCGTAGCGTCTGCCTGTTTTCTTAGCTTACCTTGAGCAAGTTTTTTTAACGTCTGCGTGCTGTTCCTCCAGGATAAAGGAGGTTGAATGTTTATCAGCGTTGTGCTGCATCGACGTCTACACCAAGGTGTTCGGAGCCCCTGTGAGGAGCTGCGAGGTGCATTAAGAGATACAGCTCAGCATATAATAAGGGCTAGTGTTTTTCCAGTGCATAACTATTTTTACCTACTTTAAATTCCATTATGAATTAATATTTCTGCATAGTTTAAAATGTGTTTACAGCGAGAAAATAGAGAAAACCCATTTAGAGAGGGGGCAACCTACAAGTGTATGTGTTTTACCAAAAGGATTTGTTGATACAAACCAGATCAATATGAGACTGCATAATAAGGTGGAGAGAGGCTGGAATTAAATGTTCAGATACATACACTAATTAGGAAGGACGTGAACCTCCGCGTATGGAGAACCTGACAGTGAGGGAATGACAGAGATTCAGCGCTACGGTGAATTATAAATGTCAAATTACAAGGATGCATGTAAAAAAAAAGTGGATCTATTAGGAACTAGACTCTGCATTCATGTGAAAGCTTGTTGCCTTCATCATCTTCTTAAATCCCTCTAAGGTGCTCTGTCAGTCACTGTCAAATTTTCTAAGTAAGATAATATGAAGTATGTCACACAAGTGTCCAAAACTGATTCTTTTCCATTGCTAGGACACACCAATATGTTTTGCGGGGTTTCATTGCTGTTGTTTTTAAGAAAAAAAAAAAAAAAAANAGGGTTTCATTGCTGTTGTTTTTAAGGAAAAAAAAAAGGAGAATATTAAGCAGGAGTCTTGCTTAAGTACCTTGGATGTGATAAAATCTAGCACATGATGCACAAAATGCAGGGAGAAAGGGAAGCAGCAATGTGTGTTCAGATTTGGCTGTGCACTCAATAGGCTGTCAGAGAGCACAATAAAAATGGATGCTAACTAATTTTTGATGTGCAAGAGCATGTGTTTAATTTGCAAGATGTTTTGTTTAATTAAAAGGTAAATACCGTTTATAATTCTTCTCACAGAGAGTTTGTGAGCAGCAACAACACCTACAGAGTTCTCAGGCAGGCTGCAGAACTTCTTTGTTGCATCTGATCCGTGAGGTAGGTCCCTTTAAATGAGAGCAATTTCTTAACTTTACTAAGAGATGTTTTTCTTTTAAAAAAGTTTTGGTTAATGTTTCTAAAACCTGAATCACAGGTGAGTTGTTAGCTACATGGAGCATGGAAAACACTAGCTGGGGAGCGTGGTGAAAATCTCTCCCCACGTGTCGGCTTGCAGAGCCACCTTTGCTCTGTGCTCATGGACCTCATGCCACGGGGCCCGGAGGTTTTGGAGGTTTTGGGGGGGTTCCTTTGGCTTTCGCATCCCTGCTTGCACATCTCCCAGCCCTGCTGGGCTCCTGGCGTGCAGGGGGTTCGGCAGCCACCAGGCGCACCCCCTATGCCGTCCATGGGCCTGCTGCGGGGCCACCTCGCTCTGCAGCAGGAGACCGGGAGCAGCCTTGCCGTGCCGGCAGCGGGAGCCCCTGGTGNAGCCACCAGCCACTCCCCCTATGCCGTCCATGGGTCTGCCGTGGGGCCTGCGGAGCCACCTCGCTCTGCAGCAGGAGACCGGGAGCAGCCTTGCCGTGCCGGCAGCGGGAGCCCCTGGTGCCGCCACGCACATGGGGACGGCGTGGCCGGGAGCGCCCGGCACCTTCCCCCGGCTGCCTGGTGTTCACACGGCGGGCGAGGCGGGCAGAGGCGCGAGCTGCTGGCACCCTGTGCTGCCCTGCGCCGCCGTGCTGGCTGCAGCTTGCTGCACCTCGAGGCTCCCGTGGCCTCGGCCTCGGTCTGATGCTCCCAGGCTAGTGCTCATATTGGTTCAGTCTCAGCTGAGCTATTTCTAACAACGAAGAACATATCGGAGAGAGTTACAATTTGCTGTAATCATATTTTTCCAGTTTTTCTCTGTGATAATTACTCCCATAAATATCACCGCTTCACCCCAGCTCAGCAGAGTGCTCTCTGCTTGCGCACTCAGGCTCAGCCTCCTGGCTGGACTGCGATGGAGGGACAGCGGCAGGATTTCTCATTACCGGCACCTCCAGCTAAGGAGCTTTCAGGGCTGCCATTTTTAGGCCAGTTTCTATGCTGCATTAGCTGATCAAAAATCACTATCTGAAATGAAGAGCTGTGCAGAATATCTGTGTTAAAGTGAGCGTGTGTGTTTAAATAACATAACACAACCATAAAGCTTTGAGTGAGTCTTTGGCCATGCAAAGACTCGAAAATAAGAAGTCGGGGTGACATCTTTGCATTTCAATATATCCAATTTTAGTGATGGCCACTGCTGGTTACAGTTTAGTAACCCAGAACATGTTTTAATATAATGTGTGGATTATGGCCTGCAGATCTCAGGACTTCTAATTCCAATCGTGTATACTGACTAACAGTGTTTAAGATAGATCCTTAAAATAGATTTTGTGAGCCAAGTGGTTATATTTGACCATCAGTTTACAGGTGTGTTTGGACTTTGAAGCTCAGGTGCTGGAAGAAGACGGAGGAGTCACTCAGCCCCAGAGGTGACACAAGCAGGTACAGAGGAAAGAAAGGGAGGAGAATGGGGGCAGCACTGGCCCTATATTAAATATGGGCAAATGCAGCAAAGGATTAAATGACTTGCCAAAGTTTTATCTGTTGTCTATGGCAAATCTAGCGTTCTAGACACAAATCTCCAGAGTTGTACCCCCTTAGCTACAAGGCCATCCTTCCTCTCCAGAAGATGATATATAGGTATATAAATGCACATTGATGTAATGCCAAGTTATAAACCACAAGCCTTTCAGAACTCATGTCCCTGATAGATTGCAAAAGAACTTGAAGTCAGGAGAATTGTGGTTTGTCTGACCTTATGCTAATCGTTCTCCGTACTCGTGTCTTGGTCAAACTGAAAATGGATGGAATAATGAACCCGTCTGAAAATTGTATTTTCTGGGTGTTGGTCATGACCCAGTTTTCATAAGTTGCTAGGATATTGGGGGGGGATCAGGGAAATGAAGATCTCATCTTATGAGAAAGGACGAAAAAGCTAGATTTAAACAAAAGCAGTGATGAGAAGGAGGATCAGTACACTGTGAGGGGAGTAAATATCAGAACTAGTGAAGTTCAAGAACTAAATTGGCATCAGAGCAAATGGATATAAACGGGCTCCTAATAAACATAGGCTGGAAATCTTAAGAAGCTGAATTATGAGATTCTGCAACAGCTTTCCAAGGGGAATAGTAGGACCAGGGAAAATAAGTGCTTTTTAAACGGATCTTGATCCATTTATGAATGGGGCATCATGCTTGAAGCAACAGGAAGGCTCCACTCAAGGACCACCCAGTCCGGTGTTCCGAAATAACACCTGAAGTTCACAGCTGGAACGCTTTGGTGATGCGCTGGGAAAGGAAGTAGCCAGGCCTGATGGGTGTGTGAGATATGGGCTTCTCTCCCAAGGAAGCCTGATTTCCCCGATTATGCTGTAACCCAGCGCTTGAGATGTACTTTGGCATTTCCAGGTCTCCAGTGGCAACATGAGAGGGAGGAAGAAGTATCTCACGCTGGCACAGAACTAGGAGCCCACTGTGCTTGGTGCTTTCACCCCTGGGAGGTCAGGGTGGGTTGGCAGGGTCAGATAGCCGGGCTCCCTGCTGCTTGCTCCTAGTCCAGCTGAGGACACTGTGCTAAGTGTCTTCCTCTGCCCTGTGTCCCCACACAGACCAGACCTCGTCCTGTGCTCGGGAGGGGAGACCTGCGGGGAGCGTGTGCGGCGCGGGACGGCAGCCCCGCGAGGAGCGTGCCCGGGGCCCAGCTGCCCCTCCGCAACAAGCCGGGGCCCTGCGCTGCTCGCGCCCGCTGGCCGCTGGGGCAGGAAGGATGCCGGGGCGCTGCGAAACCGCGTCCCGCCCGCCCGGCACCGCCCGGCACGGCCCGGCAC